>LOND01003567.1:0-11920 GCA_014220965.1 Paragonimus kellicotti
GAATGAGCGAACTATTTTTCCTACTGATGTGTGCATCAAACCTCAGTAAACCGCAACCTATCTCTGTCTGATTATGCATTCTTTTGTCAGCAGACTTCATGTTTGTCTTACAATGTTGTTGATTTGTTGTTTTGTAACGCCTGTAATTATCTGTCATGATCGCGCACATCCGAGCGTGTCTCTCACGAATGCGTTGAGAAATATATATTATTATTATTATTATATGAGTGCGTTAGCATACCGCATTGTTATTCATTCGTCGACTGATCAAACCCCACATTTCCTGTGGACCGGGCGAGAACTGAGATTACCCTCAGATGCCCGATTGCCGGTTACGCAACAACTGCAACTTCCAGTTGCACAATATATAAGCAACCTTCTTGATACACTTCGGCGGGCCCATCAGATCGCACGAACACATCTGGAGACATCCCACAGGCACCAGAAGGACTATTATGATAAGAAGGTTTTCGGAGCTCCCCTGAAGGTTGGCGAAAGAGTGTGGTTACACAACACGGTTCCGAGCCCGGGAGTCCCAGCGAAGATGCACAAACAGTGGAAAGGGCCGTATGTTGTCGAGAGAATACCTTCGGAGACAACCTGTCAGGCTAGTGGTTCACTTCAGCCGACTAAAGCCGTACACACAGACAACAGTCCGTGAACCTCTATCGGAGGTCCCCCTGGATCGGGATGAAGGTCAAAGTTCTGAACGCTTTAGACAAAGTTGAAGCACCGGAGACGTTGCTCAGCGAAGAGGCGAGTCGTGTAGCGCGCAATTGAAACGAGTCGGCACGCACGGGTTTAACTCGGAGTGACCGCCACGTCAGCGCTGTTCACGATGATCCCGAGTCAAGGGATACACAGAGAAGCCAGGAGCATAGTTATATTTAAACGTAAACCTGTCATACCTTCGCACATTTATCCTTCTTGGTTGTTCTAGTACCGTTGAGCGTTGCGTAATATATAGGTGGACACAGTCCCTGTCTAGTCTCATAGTTGCATGTTTCACATCCTGTAACTGCAGCTGAAACCAAAAGGCACGTACGGATTGACTGTGAATTATGCAATAGAGCGGGGTGCTTTGTTGTTGGTGTCATTTAAGTTTCCCTTTGTGTGCATGATTTAATGGACCTTTGGCTCATGCGTATTTGTGTTGTTTATATTCACAAGACTGTATATGAAGCACGTACTTCGGAAGAACGCTGTCCCTCGGTGTCTCCACGTCGCCCCAAAGTTGGTCCGTAAGTGTAACGGACAATCAGAGTAGAAACGGCCGGCTTGTATGTTACAGTCCGAATGAATCCTCAAGGGGCTGCGCCATTATTCGATATAAATAGCGTCTGGAAAATGTAGAAGTAAATAAACGTGGACGAGGTAGGTGGGCAAATGGCAAAATCTGGTGAACACTTGGGCAAACCCCAGCGTATGATTTCGTCCATTGCTCGAAAACGCCCAAAAGTTGAAAATCTTGCAAGTCGTTCGGTCAGTAGGGGGTTTAGAGTGTCTGTTTGTGAGAATTTTTTTCGCATAACGAATGTTTGTGGGAGTAAGAAAACGTACGCAGTTTCATGTACGAAATGGGGAAATGTGGAGTGATAACATATGTGGTATGACGAATAATTTGTATGTAATTTGTTTGACTCAGACTTTGTGCGATAATTATATTTTTGTGTTTCATAAAGTGTATAATCTTGACACGGCAATTATTATTGCATTCCGCGATGATGGGTAACCAACAGCTACTTCTAGAATGATTATCACGTGTAATCAAAACTCCGTACGGAGTTTTGACATCGGTTTGTTTTATAGGGTCTAATGTTTAAGCTAGAATCTGTGTTTCATAACAAACAGATTTTTAGTGGTTAACAAGGATGGTTTGAGGCAGAGAAGGCAGCACACGAAATGAATTCAAGTTTCAAGGCGACTACGTAAGATACACGGAAAGTGTAGTTTTTCCCACAGTTTTCTGCGTATAGTTTTTGAAAACCAATCAATCATCATCATCATAACAGCCATGAGCCTGACCAAAAGGTACTGTGGCTCGGGCTGCCGCTCACCTCAACAGTGACGTGGAATATCCTAGAAGAAAACGTTACTAAGAAGGTTGAAAATTAATAGAAGTCTAAGCGGAAGAACTAGAAATGGTATGGATGCAGGTACGCCATTGACTGCGACACGCTGCCATCTCGGATAGCGTCTCTAACCAGCGGTTTGAGTGATCACGAGGACCCCATCCAGGCAGGCGACACCTACCCACTTTACTCAGTGGAGCAGTCAGGGTCTTCATATTTCGTGACCACGTTGTTGCTTGACCACCACGTGGTTTCACCCAACTGTTGGTGGTCTCAGTATATAATGCCCGGTACGGTAAACGCTCAGCTGGCATACGGAGTACGTGACCTAACCATCGCAGGCTGTGCAACGTGAGTAGTTGACCGATCGATCGCGCATCCCGAGCGTTCCGGAATACGCGCCGGCGAACTGCCGTATTGCTCACGCGATCAGTCCACTTAATGTGGGCTATTTGGCGGAGACAACGATGGTCAAATACAGCAAGCTGTTGATATCTTCCTTGCGAACAGGCCACGTTTCCGAACCATAGAGCAAAACAGAACGTACACAAGCATTATATACTCTTCCTTTCAGCGACAATCGAACGTCTTTTCGACGCCACAGATGACGCAGGTTGGCAAAGGCAACTCGTGCCTTTGCTATCCTCGTTGATATCTCATCAGCAATATTACAAGCTGACGAGATAGTGCTACCCAAGTAGGTGAAACTGTCCACAGTCTCAAGCGGATTACCTGCAATAAAGAAAGTAGGAGTGGAAATGCCCCAGTCTTGAAGTAACACTTTGCACTTTGAAGGTGCGAAGCGCATTCCATACAAACCAGCCCGGTCATTCACCTTGTTCAGCATGGTCTGCATGTCTTCGGCAGAGGGGCTAAGTAAGACAATGTCGTCCGCATACTCCAGATCGGTCAACCGGGGTCCAGTCAAATCACCGCTAGTAGCGTTAGGCGGTTGGTAGATGCATCCTATTAATAGCTCACGAGAACCAATAGAGACCACTTACTACAAGGAGTCTTCGACTTTATAAAGACTAGACTCGTCAAGTGTAATTTCGGAAAATTATTCTGTCAGTAAAATAATGCATCCATCGCCCTGTTTTGAAAGACGATTCATATGAAACATGATATTCTATTATGCTTATTTGCGTGTCTAGAGTATCAGAGGAGCTCCACGTCTTAGTGGAGAAAGTAAACATATGAAAAGACAAAATACCTAAAACTATGTATCTAACATAACGATGGTCCCATGTTTATGAGTGATAAATCAGGGGACCTTTTTCCGTTAGGCGCAACCTTTGCACCGCCGAAGAACTGCATGACAGATAGGGCAGTGGATTTGGGAACATCATATGGAAAGGCACGGTCTAGGGATTGTACTAATCTTTCCCGCTTATGTTGGAATGGATTTCGAAAAGATTTGCCTTCATGATGGAAGGGGTTGGAAGTGTGTGAGTATAGTAGGATGACTCAGTGGGATATGGGGGTGGTGGCAGGTAACGGTGGACGAAATATCAAACGGTGCACTGAAAACTGACTGGTTTGATAGACATTTGTGTTAGTTATGTAATCAGATGGTGGGGTACTTGCCGGGGTGTGCATATTAGTTGACTGTCTTCTGGGAGCAATAATATTTCGATTAGGAGAATAGGTTATTGCAGACCTATTGGGTAATGTATGCAAGACCTGAAACCTATTATAATTGTGGGCTTGCCTAAATGCAGTAGCGGACAGGTTCTTCATTTTGATATGCGAAGCGTTGGTTCTCAGAATGCGACTCAGTGTATTGTAGTAACAATGAATGGCATTTTCGCTGCACTTTCCTGTGAAATTTTAGGTAATGGTACTCCTAGTCTTCCATTCTACAAGATTTGGGTAAGACTATTTTTTCAGCCAATAATGACACTCTAGAAGGTACGTTGAACACCACCACTTTACGTGCGCAGTGTAACCGTTTGGGCAGTTCCGTAGCTATTGTGTCAACAAACATACCATCGGTTAAGAACTCTTTATGACCAGAGGCATTCCCGGGATGGGTGTTATCTGAGGCATTAAGAATGTTAACGATTGGATTTAGCTGGCGCAAGATATGGGCACATTCGTCGTACTTATTGTGTAGTTCCGCCCTTCCAGCCTCTAAGTTATTTTCCTAACCTGGTCTGCGAATACATAGGTAATAGAAACCGAACATAACTTCGGGTTGTTCCTTCCTCGTAATATGTCAATATTCGTTGTGGAGGTTACCGTTTGGCTGTTTAGAAATAGCGGGAATGGAGCAGGCGTTCCATGTGGTGTCTGAAGATTTCACACCTTTCTTGTTATCATGTCTTTTTCGCATAAGGATGATCGCTTGGGGACTGACAGTTTCCGGAGGTTAGTTGACTCAGTGAACATTATGGTGGAACATTCCTTTCTCATCAACAAATTATATTCAAACCGCTTTGAAGCAACTGAAATAACAAAATGAAGCAAATATTATGCTAATTTGAGCGACTGAATGGAAAAAGAAGAACAAACACGCACGAAATAACGACTGGCCTTTTTCCAAACACGCACCGTTTCGATGAAATCTTGAACGCACCGCAGAATTGAACATTCTTAGTTGAGGAGATTATGTATTCTACCTCGGAAATGGCAATGCACACATTTTTAATACTTGAAAAAGGGAGATAAGGCATATAGTGGGTAATCTTCACAAAAACGATGAAATATGTATTCATCGTCAGGCGAGTACTTTTGGCACATTTTAGGTGCCTTACAATTTTCTCGTTAATACCGTTCACTAATGGCTGATGAACTGTAGGTAAGTTGTCTGAACTTCCGAATTCAATGTTCCGGAAAATATCCAAAAATCCAGGGTTTTCGCCAATCCCAGCAAACACATGGCCGACTCCGAGGTGTTGGCCAACATCTGGCCAACGGTTGGCCACGAAATAAGCCAATCCGATGAGAATAATAACTGCTATTGACCACGCTCATTGTGGTAGTTAAACGAATTATAAAATTTTCTTAAACATATTTTCATTGTCACAACCTTATATCCACACCCGTTCACGAATACTGCCATTTTGTGCACGTTTGTTTTAATCCGTGCCTCCATCGAACGCTAGTCTTCAGTTTCGTTTATTTCGTGCGTGGTGAGTGCGGCTGTGTTGTATTGTTTGCGGTCTGTGGTCAGTCACAATTTAGTTAGAAAACTTTGTAAATGCGTTTCATTATATCTTTTTCCTAATCAAGCTTCATTAATTATTGTTTAAATACCTGTTACATGTAATCCGTTCGGATTGCTTTTATTAGCATTCATAATTGAAATGGGTGACGTTAAACAAGTTCACTGGAATTTCTGACGTTAGTTAGGATGCAATCATGGATGAATCTATCATTTTCTGAAACAACTGTGAGTTCTCTACCAGATTGTCCAAATGAACTATTGATGTATCTTGCTTATTAGCTGAGATATTCCACTTCTAATGCGTACTAAAACTTTTTTTTTCAGGAAGTGGAATTTGCACAAGTTCAATGGAATTTCTGACGTTATTTCGGATGCAATCATGGATGAATCTTTCATTTTCTGAAACAACTGTGAGTTCTCTACCAGATTGTCCAAATGAACTATTGATGTATCTTGCTTATTAGCTGAGATATTCCACTTCTAATGCGTACTAAAACTTGTTTTTCCAGGAAGGAATGATGAAAAAACCACTGGACGTGTGGAGGAGAAGAAGCTTACGTTGTTTACTCATTGTACGGAAATATATTCTACCGTTCCGTGAATTATCCTTTTTGCGTTCGTTGGGGTGCAGCGATGACGCGCGTGTATTCTCCCTTCAGCGCGGTTTGCGCGGAGACTAAGAAGGTCCTATCGTGTTGTTTAGATACATAAGGGAGGTGGGAAACCATTGAATTTGTTGTAAAATGTCGCTTTAGCGAATGCTCGAATCGTACGATGCAGTTAATAACCGGCTGGCAAATTTTGCCGTGGCCGACTGCGAGTCTGGCCAGGCCGAAGTCGGACCGACTCCGGTATGTGGTGCAGGCCAACTCCGGTCCGACTCGTGGCCAGACACGGACCGACTCCGGGCCAACTCCGTTTTGTTTGCTGGGAAATAACCGTTGTAACATGCAGGTCGTCCGTTTTTGCATCGATTATCCGTTGTGGACTAACTTTGCGGCAACGTGGAGACACTGTTTTTCTGCATTAGGCGGTCCAGCAATAGTTCTTTAAAAGGAAGCAATACAAACAAGCATGAGCCAACAGTCCAGTAAGCCACGCACACTAGCAGAAACTAAAACGAAACCAACAACGCAACAGCACCCTCTGTTACACAATTCAAATTCAATTCGTGCACGCCTGCTGTCTTCGACCGCACATAACACCATTTTCTGTCAGACGTCATCCCAAGGCCAATACCTCCGCGGCCCATAATTACTGAGAAAAATTGCAGTTCTTGAAATGCTTTTTATTAAAAACAAAAATATTAATATCGCATAAAGTTTTTGTCAAGAAAATATTACATATACATTATTTATCATATTACATGTGATCACTCCACATTTCCCCATTTAACACGTGAGATTGTGCGCTTTTTCTTACTCCCACAACATCCATTATGCGAGGAAAATCCTCCTGATGAATGGACGTTGCAAACCCCGTATTGACCAGGCAGTTCGCGAGACTTTCAACTTTTGACGTTTTCGAGTGATTGACGAAGTCCTGCGCTATAGTTTGCTAAACTCCTCGAAGGATCTTGGAACTTTTCGTCCTCCATCGTTCAAGTCAATTAGTTTCAACGTTTTCCCGAGGCTAATTGCGCCAAATAACAGCGACATTCTTTGAAGATGCACTCGCACAATTTTCCCGGCGTGACCTTGAAATATTTGAAACATCGTCCCTACATAACCTTGTATAAGAAAAATTAGTGTAACATCTCATCTTTTGAACTGAATCTGTGGAACAAGCGAACTATTTCCTTCCCTGGTGCGTGCATCAAACTTTTGCGAACTGCAACCGTCTTCTCCCCGATGCCGCCTTTGTCTGCTGACGGATTTAACGTTTGTATTATCAAGTAACCATTTGTTGCTTTGTACCGCCTGTAATTATCTGTCATGATCGCGCACATCCGAGCGTGTCTCTCACGAATGCGTTGAGAAATATACATTATTATTATTATATGCCTACAAAAGATAATCCTCTTGTTTCTCAAAATCTTCCGCAATTCGATGGAAATTTCGCGCCGTCACATTAATCCACAATTCACTAGTTGATGTACAACCCAACAACGAAAGTCATGCCTGAAGATGTGATCTATGTGACAGCAAAATTCAAAAGTCGAAAGATTTTGCCTATATTTGATGTTAATGACATCGAAAGGTGTACGATCTTCCACGAAGACGTTGAGCAACGCGTAGCGATTAACCAACGATCCCAAATAGTCAAAACAAGATTGGATCACAATGCTACGGTACTATTGAACAAATTATCAAAATTAATAGATAGACAACCTCAACAGTTTCGATCGACGGATCGTTTTCGGTAATAGAAATACAGTTTGCTGCCAAACAGGCTAAAGATGAACTATAATCACATAATATGTCATTCATACCCAACAGAGTTCTCCTGAGCAGTCAACAAGTTCAAAACAATGGGGACGAGCCGAGCTCCAAAAAAGGTGATGCACGCACCACTCAAGCAAAGTACAATAACCGACAATTGGCTATTCGCACAATTATCAAAATTGACGCGATAAAACAAAAACATTTAGGTCAAGGTCCAGTTAATGGCCAGAAACAGGAGGAGTATAATATACAGCGGTGAATATTTGGTGGGGGAATAGGGTTGGATCGGATTTTCACATGACTGAACTTCGAAAGTCGATACACCGGGCCACAAAATCCGAACGCGACCAAAGTATGCCCGCATAAAGACGATTCTGCTCAGTTCTGGTTCCCGACCTGACTACCTACTAAGTCAACAGACCGCAAACCCAAGTCACATCAGGCTTACAGTGCGACACCAACCTCAAGGAACTACAGTGCAGGGATAGCCGTTCTCCATGACTCCCACTATTTGAGCACCTCGAGGGTCCGACATTGAAGAGCACGTTTAGGCACAAGCCGTTCTCCATGACTCACACCCTGCGCTCTCAATGCGGCCTAGGTGCCGATTGCACTCGTCCTGCCTACGTCACTCCTTCCTCCAAAAGGCACAGACGTCTATCTCGTTTTATCTCACCGGATTTCGTTTTTACTACAGCAGTCCGCACTAGACCGTCTTCGTCAGCTTCACAACTAACTATCACACCTAAAGGCCATGCATTTCTTGGTAAGGGTTCCGAAGATATTAATACGACGTCTCTCGGCCGGAAATTGCGTTCTTTACGTATCCACTTCTGCCGTGCCTGTAGCGTAGGGAGATACTGTTTCGTCCAGCGACTCCAAAAGAGTCCCGCCAGATAATTGGCTTGCTTCCACCTTTGTTTATATAGTTGTAACGTCGTCTGATCGGGACAAATTCCATGATTACCTCGCAGGAGCAGAATATCATTGGGCGACAATGCCAGCCCGTCTCGAACGTCCGATGTAACAGGCACTAACGGTCTGTCATTCAATATTCTTTCCACTTCGACAAGGAGAGTACACAGAGTCTCGTCATCGGGGGTTTGTTCGACACAAATCGACTCGAGGATGCGCCTTACCGACCGTATAAGTCGCTCCCACACACCTCCCCTATGGCTGGCATATGGTGGATTGTAATGCCATTGAATGCGCCTTTGCAGTAGTTTGCTGTTAATAGAGTCATGATCGAAACTACTCGTCCATCGCTTGAGTTCTTTATCTGCGGCTGTGAAGTTGGATCCGTTGTCAGAATAAACGTTGGTAGGACAACCTCGTCTCCCAATGAAACGCATCAAAACCATAAGGAATGAATCCGTACTCATGGAATGTGCGACCTCGAGTCGATACAAAAGGATTTGTAGGAACTTTTGTCGAATTCCTTTGGAAAGATGGACGTACAGCTAGAAGGGACTTCGTTGACTGCTCAGAAACGACGGAATTCAGCGAATCTCGTGAATTGTTCAAATAATACGCGACTTCGATTGTAGGGAAGTTATGGAATGTTTTTTCGCGTAAGTTATATTTGTGGGATCAGGAACAAAACGCAACATTACGTGATAAGTGGGAGGATGTAAAATGACCAAGTGAACTACGACGAACAATGGGATATGTTTGACAAGTTGTCAGGGTGGAGATTCAGATAGAACTATTCGAACAGTGAGACAAGTGATGTTGACAACAACACAAGTAATGGATGAAGAGTCACTTCTCAACTGCATGATGGAAGTTACGCAACTCGCCAAGGATAGGCCACTCTTGTCTGTTTGTGGCGACACAGGTACTCCCCATATGCTCCGTCCCAGTGATTTGCTCCTTTTGTGCTCGAATGTAGGCCTGGATGCCGATAAAATGACGCTTCTTGAAAGTTGCATTAAGGGTTGGAGACAATCACAGCACTTATTTTGTGCGTTTTGGAGACGGTACGGGCATGAATGTCTATCTCAGCTAAGAATGACCTCTATTTGGTTGGTAGACGGAGCAACGTCAGTTAACTACGAGCGGAAAGACGAGGATGTCGTCCAGAATTCACAGCTTATATTTCATAATTCATTTTTGTACGCTTTCTGTATATACCGTTTTGTTAACCTCATCTGTACACTTGTTTGAAACCATCAACTCACTTTTGAATTTAATCGTCAACACGAATAAACGGGAGTTACCGCGCATCGTCTCTGTCTTCTTTATTTGTGCGGATTTTCGAGCTGGTAAAGTAGTTGCACGGTGAAATATTTTAGCTCCGCGTTTTGGCTGTTCACGTTAGCTCAACACTCATATTCCCTCGCCTAGTGAAATCATCCGTCGGTCGTGTTCCGGACCTCATCTCTGGCGCTGTCTTTCCCTCTTGTGGTGGTCTATTCAACTCAGCAGACCTCGACTTATCAGTGAGTCGTTCCTTTTTACCGATACGTCTTCTGTTTTGTTTGTACGCTTACCTTTGAGCCTATCCATTACCGTTACAACCTTTCTTGGTATTACCATATTTTTAGTCATTTTTATCAATTGATTGAATTAGACCACTACGAACTTGGTGAGTCCGACCATATATTTTTCCCAGGTGTGCTTCATCCATCTTTTTGGCATCATTAGGAAAACTTGACGACACTGTGGACATTGACATTAAAGCCGAGCACAGTGTTGCTTTAAAACTGCCCGAATACAGCGCCCGAAACCCTCGACTGTGGTTCCACCAGATTGAGGCCGTCTTTACCACCAGACGGATAACGTCAGAGAAAATAAGATTTTCATACGTGGTGCAATCACTTCCTTTTGATGTCGCAGCGGAAGTGGAAGACCTGCTGGAATCAGTCCCATCCGATTTCCCTTATACCCTGTTAAAAGACGCCATCATAAACGGACTGGGAAGTCAGAAGCTAAACGTTCACATGATTTGTCCAATCAAGTCTAGCTAGGCTATCGGTCTCCATCCTACCTGTTGCGTAATATGAGAGGTCTCTGGAGCCCGCGGAAGTTTGAAGATGCAACCTGAAAACATCTATGAGCGGAAAAGCTGCCATCTGTGGTACAACACATTTTGGCCGCCATGGATGAGGACAGCTCAGTTGACAAATTGGCAGCCCTTGCGGACAAGGTATCGGAAACTTTCCCTTCACAACCGGTGTGCGCCGCAACCAAAGCTGTTCCCACGTCGTCCCCTTCAGTCTCAACTACTGATGATAGCCTGAAACTTTTGATTGAGAAGATGTGCCATCGTATGGATAGTATGGCTATGCAGATCAACGAGCTGAAGAGGCATCCACCCAGAAGCCGTGCACGATCTAACTCCCGCAATTCATCAAGGTGGTGTTGGTACCACCAAAACTTTCGGCACAGAAGCGAAGAAGTGCACCCAGCCGTGCACATTCCGAACTCGCCACGCGTCACCGTCAAACCGGCAGGCCAGCCAGTAACGGCGACGACTGTCGCTGGCCCAGCAGGTACTAGTCGCCTATTTTTCATCAGGGATCGATCGACCGGCTTGCGGTTCCTTATAGATACCGGAGCCGAGCTCAGTGTTATTCCACCGCAACCAAATGATCGACTTCAGTCTGGCCAGTACACTTTACAGGCCGCGAATCAAAGTCGCATCAAAACTTTCGGGGAACGCTCTCTCACTGTCGATCTCGGTCTCCGGCGATGTTTTCGACATTTTTCTGCACCGCGATAGATACCTGGCGTTTTAACCATCAAGTCGCGACTGGCTGAGAGGTATACCTCTCAATGATCGGCAGGCAGCTTGAGTTCATCTGTTTCCGTATACCGTTTCGTATGAACGACACGCGACCTCAATCTAGTTGGAAACAATGCAGTAGAGTGAATAGAATTTACTTCTGAAGATTCCAAGTGATAGAGTGGGACATAATACCCTTTTCTCACGCCGCTGCATATCAACCGAAGATGAAAACAGCCATATGATAGCGTCATTTCCAGCCATTTCCAAGGGCAACATTTCGTCGACCAGTATCTATCTGAAATATTCCACACAAGAAGAAACAGTACAAATATCGTATAGACAAGGAAGCTGGAAACGTTGTCATACATGTTTCATCATCAAATGTGTCAGTGTTCTTGTTGAAATGCAATGCTAATATTGTGTGGTCGTATATTTTCATTGCGACCATATCTTCGAAACCACACAGAATGTAGCACTCTCTGGCTATGGAATGACGTATTCCATCTGGAACATTGCAATATGTGCATTTATAAGACTCTAAAATTGACCTAACGCCAATAACGGG
>LOND01003567.1:13963-48930 GCA_014220965.1 Paragonimus kellicotti
GCATTACGGAGCCCGAAGGGCATTCTTGTAAACTCGAAAAGTCCGAAAGGTGTTGTGATGGCTGTTCTCGGGATCTTCTCTTCGGCAACTGGGATGTGGTAATAGGCGCGTACTAGGTCTAATTTAGAGAATATATTACCGCCAGCGAGTCCTGAAGAAAAATCGTGGATATGTGGTATAGGGTACCTGTCCGGGATTGTGCAGTTGTTGAGAGCGCGGTAATCACCGCAAGGTCGCCAATCGCCCGGAGACTTTTTGGGTACCATGTGTAGTGGTGTCGCCCAAGAGCTGTTTGAAGGTCGAATTATGCCCAACTGAAGCATATGTTCGAATTCAGCCTTGGCTATTTTCAGTTTGTCTGGGTGTAAACGGCGTGGACGAGCAAAATCGGAGGACCGCGTGTTGTAATATGGTGTTCCACGTTGTGCTTAACCGTCTCGGTATGTGAGCACGGCCGAGTTAACGAAGGAAAATCTTTTAACAGTGCTGCAAAAGACGGTGTTGGTGGAAGAGCAGGCCGGATGCCGATTGATGCGATCGTCGATTGGGTGCCATTTACTGTGCATGCGGTAGTGTTGTCAATTAGCTTGCGCCTCTTGACATCAACGGAAGGGTTAAAATGTGCCAGGAAGTCGGCACCGATGAGTGGCGTTTGAACGTCGGCAAGCAGGAATATCCACTCCGATCAATATGACAATCAACGGACTCAAAAATGATGATTACCATGTACCACAGACGCTTCAAATACAAGTTTCTCATCACTTCCCGCATGTGTTTGTTCTCCATGTTGTTCATGGCGAACGTCATTCGGAAGGAGCAGCTACTAGTGTGAATGCATACTGCATTCTCAGACGTTGATCATAGCCTAAGTCAATCGGATGGAGCAGCTACTGGTGTGAATGCATACTGCATTCTCAGACGTTGATCATAGCCTAAGTCAATCGGATGGAGCAGCTACTGGTGTGAATGCATACTGCATTCTCAGACCTTGTTGATTACTGTAGTTAGTAATGCTGAAGCAGCTACTGGTGTGGATGCTTACTGCATTCTCAGGTGTTGTTCATGGCATGGTGTTTCTGTCGCTGGTTCGAATCCAGCCGAAGCCCTGACTTCACAATTGGGTCTCATTTAAAATCATAGAATCTGCCAAACTACTTGTCAGTAGTACCCAACGGGCTTCAAAACGTCCAACACAGGTTTTCACTGAATGATCCTCACTGTCGATTTTCATTGCGAATCGTCGGAGGTTATTTGCGAGGTAATGAATTGAATAGTGTAAATGAGAGAGTCAGGTAGTCAACTGAAATGATTACGACTGCGTTTGTGGATGGACATACATAAGCAGCAAACTGAAGTAGTGTACAGCCATAGTTTGAAGGTAACATGATTAGTAGGCACATCTAATATACCACAGGTAAAACACGAATAAATCTTTAAAAAACAGAGGCAGACGCTGAATTGCTTCTAGCTGGAGGATCACGGACGAGGCTTGAATGAGTGACGAAGATAT
The DNA here is from genome assembly GCA_014220965.1 of Paragonimus kellicotti. Taxonomy (NCBI): domain Eukaryota; kingdom Metazoa; phylum Platyhelminthes; class Trematoda; order Plagiorchiida; family Troglotrematidae; genus Paragonimus; species Paragonimus kellicotti. The sequence continues at coordinate 15,474 of LOND01003567.1, forward strand.
TTGTACTGCTTCCAGAAATGTCCAAGCCTTCGTGGTAAAGAGCGTTCAGTTCGTCGCCGCACTGTTGCATTTACGCCTGAACATCGGACGGTTTCACTGGCCCTCTGCAAACGTCAATCACTAATGGGGTTAATACAAAAGGCTTGATAATCTTGCAACGACTGACCGTAACTGCATGCGATAAGAGGTGTACACCCACATCCCGTCAGTATTTAACTGCAATAACTGTTAATTGCAGGAAATTTCGTGAGGCTGACGTAAGACAATACGTAGTTCGTAGACTGAATCAAAAAGGGTGTAAACGCCATCTCTGATGACAACTTTATTACATGTTCTAGAGTGTCCATGAGTGTCGAGAGGTTCTATAGCAATGGTTGTTGCGACCGAATGATCTTCGAACAACGTGTAGGCAAATAACGACCACCGAGTTCAAAACAAGATTCGATGGGAGATTCTACGGTACTATTTAGTAAGCAGTAAAGTGTGCAAAGAAACAGCTACATACCTCGGCTGTGACAGTTGGTATCAACAGTAAAATGATGCCGTAAATACACAGATGGTTGCTTCATATAAACTTTGTATAATGCAAACGTTTGGTGTTAAATCGCTTGATAAGAACTCTCCGAAAAGGCCGAAGTGTTGCGAAACCTATTACTCTGGATTTAGTTTGTTGTGCCGTAACTAAGGAACCACTTAATAGTGAGCATCAGCACAAGGCATAATATGCTCCCTAACATCTGTTCTGTTTACGGTTCGGAAGTGCTAACTTTCATTAATAATCGGATTTACCTGTCCAAGCTTGAAGTCAATTGGTCTAACCATCGTGTGTTCAACCTTCGGTGTATTCAGTCAAATCTTACGCCACAGACATTACAAGCCAGGCTACCGGAAGTTTCTGAATGATCTAGGCCTGCCGTCCGATTTACTCCGCGTACAATTCTTCATCAGCGAATTCAGAAGTGTTCTGTTCGGTCATCACGAATTCAACGACACATCTAGCAATTGTACGGCCATTTGGAATCCTTCTGACGCAACCATCTGAGGAGCTTTCAATGCTTCGGGATGCTGTGAGACAACTAATCCTCCATCAGAACGATATAGTAAAACAAAGACAACAGAAAAAGTTTGACAACCTTCTTTCATTGTTAAACAAAGAAGCGACTATCCAACATTAGAAAAACTAGACACCACTGTCCATTTCGTAATAAATCTGTTGGATCGCGTACTGTCAGAAGCTGAAAGTAAAATCCTGGACAAGGAACTGACTTTCAACGTCAGCTCTGAACCTCTAAAAATTCTGGAAGTAGAAGCAATGGACGAGCAACTACAAACGTTATCAGTGGACGACGCGAACACAGTACGGGTACAGATTGACAGGATCATTAGAAAATCAGAAATCTCAACCAAGTAACCTGAGTACCAAGGAGCGAGATGCACTTAAAACGTTGCGGTCTGATCAGTCAATAATTATCACAAAAGCAGACAAAGGAAATCAAGTAGTCATTCCTGAACAAAGCAGATTATGAGCGCAAAGCAGATGACCACATTTCAGATGGCACCGTACATCGTGATTCCAATGGAGAAACGGCGCTCCACTTTGAACAAATCAAAAGCTTCAACGGCAAGTTTGCTACGAAAGATGAAAGTCAGCTTGGGTAAGTCACTCTGGTTTACCCTATATCCAAAACCAACGCTGGCCTCAAGGTTTTACGGCTCACCTAAAGTAAGTAAATTAAGGATACTATAGCGTCCAATTTTTGACTACACAAGAACCCCAAACTATGTTCCAGCCAAAAAATTTCTCGTCTTATTCAGCTTCTTGCGAAATGTACAGACAATTCTGTCATGAATTTCACACAACTGGTTACCAAGCTGAAGGAACTTAGCTTAAGCCCGGATGAATGTCTGGTCAGCTTTGACATTATTTCGTTGTTCACCAAGATTCCAGTGACAGAACGTCTGAAAATCGTTTACCGCCTTCTTGAAGCAGATGCCGGTTTAGTTAATGTAACCAATTTTTTAGCTGGTGAACTGTTAGAAGCTATGGAGCTTTGCTTACTGTCAGCATTCTTTACATTAAAATGGGTCCCCCATCAGCAAACAGACGGAGTATCAATGAGCTTGCTCCAAGGTTGCAAGCTTGTTCATTCAAGATTTCGAAAATAAACTGTTGTCCAGCTTTTCTGATCCGTCTAGAATTTAGTGGATATATATTGATGATATCTTGGTAGTGGAAAATCCATGAAACACATCAATTCCTTTCATCTGCACGTCAAACTTACGACTAATCGCGAATCATTGGGCAATGAGCTGAGTTTTCTAAACTGCTGAACACGCAGAAAAACCGACGATATGCTGCGCACAGGCATGTACAGAAAGGACACTCACTCCCGATGATACCTTTCCTTTAGCTCAGAAGACCCGCATGTGTACCGAGAAAGCAGTTGCATGCAGTTTGTTGTTAACCAGTTCCGAGGACTAGCTGTCTAACGAATGCAAGATCGTCAGGTCGACACTGTGACTGTGGCTGCGTCCAATTCAGGATCCAACCTGCAACAAAAACAGTGAGCCCAGAAATTGGCTGTCGACCATCGTTATTCCCTGCATAAGGAATATATCAAAGGACCTTAGACGGGTCTTCAACTAGTACAAGGCCACCAACGCGTTAAGAAGCAAGTTAATCCACTTAAAAGACAGGCGATCAGTTCTGGAATGGTCAGATTGTGTATATCGAACGGACCGCCAGGCAGCTAGAAGTACGCACCAAAGAACACGTAAGATGTAGTAAGAAACCTCCTACCGACCCTCAGCAACTCTGGAAATTAGAACATGATTCAGCCATTGCAGCACACGCAATCCTCAACCAACATCAAGTTGACTTCGATTATCTGACTGTGTAAAAAATTGGTTTACGTAACCCCAAAGAGCGTCTACTGGCAGAAGCTAACTGCTAATACACCATAGGTGGTTAACTGCTCCGTTGGTTTGAAACGGTCAATAATCTCGCTTGATTTACTGAGTGGACAAAAATGACCACGTAGAAAAGGTTTGGACGATTTCAGTCAATAATATAAAAGTACCTCTAACTGGTTGTGTTCAGTCGACCATGCAGACGATCAAGGATGTCAATCGTGTTTCTGTTTTACGCACAGTCCGGCCAGTAGATTGTACACATCCGCCAGCACTGTCTTCATATCAAATTTCTAGCGGGAATGGTGTGTGAGCTTGAACAAAACAGTGCTGTTAAGCAATCAAGGTTGAATTTCGTTGAATTCAGTTAGGGTCAGGAGACGCCTTGATGCTACGTATTTTATGGCTGGCGTCGCATGGATGACTATACACCATGGAGGATTTGGTGACGCTGTTGACGTTGAAATAGGACGAACACCTCGTCTGTGCAGGTATTCTCTCTCTCCCTCTCGAACACTGGGGGATAAGTTTAAAAACTGTCCTCTGGGGACGCCTACACAAAAGCGTTTCTTGTATTCACTAAACGCAGGTTCGGCTGACTGGATGCCGTGGGAAGAAATTGACCGAACTTTAAACACTTCTAGTTGTCAATCAGGTGCATCCACATTTTGGAATTGTAGTGGATATACGACAAAACCAAAATGTTCGTGAAACAAAACTGATGACTCAACAGTATTTAATTGTATGCTTTGTGATCGGGAGAAAGCGTTCATCTGACGCATACATCTATTGCAAATGCCAACCAATGGAATTTGGACACATGTGACCGGCCGACAGGGTGGGCAAAGTTGACGAGATGGGATGGGCAAGAATCCATTTTACAGGGCGGGGGTTGACGAGTGGAATCAGGTAACCATGTGACGGTAATATATTGCAGCCACTAGGACAAATAGTTTTTCTGTTAGTCGCACTCACTTTTACTTTTTTGACGGTTTTGGTTTTTATGTGCTAGTGTTTTAGTGGGGCTATTAATTTTGTAATATCCGTCCCGAGGCTAAAAACACAACTCGCTCCGTGCCTCGCTAGCTTGACGTGCTTTCTCTGTACACTCTATTTTCCAGGGTCGATACTAATACACGAGGGTCAACGCGCTGAGTCTTTGTTTTCATTGTCATTCGGCTTCAATAGTGAGAACTGACGGTGCATTGTTTTATTGGACTGGTTCCAACAGTGCATATATATATATATATATATATATATATATATATATATATATATATATATATATATATATATATATATATATATATATATATATATGAATTACGCTGTCACTGCCATGTCTGTCCACGCAACACTGACTGCGCAATCGTCTATGCACACATGAGGTTGCCAATGAACTAAGACTCAGTGGACTCCACTGAACAAATCTCAGCAACAATCGGTGAGCAGGGTTCATGTGAAACTGGCTCTGGAGAATGCCGTAAGACTTTTCATTTGGTCCTGTAAAAGACCGTGAGATTTACCCGTTAATCCTCAAGAACATGCCTTTGCACACTTCGTGTGGATTGCTCAATAGTTTTCTTTGAATATGTCCTCTAACTTTCGTTCTGAATGGCTGTAATCCACCTCTCTTAACTAGCCTAATGCGAGCTGTTTGCAACGGATCCCCTGATGACCTCAGTCTGTGTCACATGATAGTCACGTCACTTCCACGTATAGACCTTCTACGTCCTGTAGGTAAAACTTTCACACACACACACACACAACACCATTCCGAAACATCAGGCATACGACACAATTCACTAGAGGCACACACAGCCTTGCTAGTTGTTGGAATTTGGGACTGAGAAAACCATCAGTTCTAGACGGGAAAATGTCACACGCGGGGGATCCTTAGGTTACGTGTCATGCACTTCCTAATCTGTTTTTGTCTAATCCTTCTGATGGGAGCAAAAAGCAAACATACCAGTTGTTCGCTGGTCTTGCCACTTTTTCTGATCACAAATTTCCGAATGATTTCCTAACGTTTATTTGCACAGTCTCTCGTTTTTGGCGTGAACGGTGTAATCAAAGGTCAAGATGCTCTGAGGGCAACTCATTAATGCTACGAAATGTAACCACATGCATTTCATTATTTCCATTACTCAAACAATCCAACGTAATGCAATATCTTGACATACATCCTCCGCGTTTCTAATCTTATCCAACTACGAATGTGTCATAGGGACAGGCATGAATACGACTTCGTGCCTAGCAGTAGGTGCAGCGTCATCTGGTAGAGTGGCGGCCAGCGCCCGCCTATATCACTCTACTAACGTGGCTAACGGTCTGTTAATCAAGCAGAAAACCGCAATGATATGGCAACAGGGCATTGACCACTATGAAGAAAACCACTGATAACTTCTATTTTCAGTAATGCCAACGTGAAACGGTCCTTGTTTGAGATTAGGGTTACATCCTTAAATCTGTTATTTTCGTAGTGCTTAAATAAAACATCCCCTGCATACTCTGATACAGATTTCGGAAATACAGAGGGATATTCATATTCAACAGATGATTCAGTCAATTTCATTTATCCTGTATTGATAGTTTGCAGACGATCAGCAAACATACTCTTGGAACGTTCAACAATGTGTTTGAATACGACATACACTGCTGAACGTTACAAAACAGCATTTTTAATCTGTCTATTTTCGTTCTTCATGCGGTTTGGTGTATAGTTACCAAACAGAACGGTATATTTTAACAAATGAGTTACCCAACCGGATTAACACATCAGCCGGGTTTTACAGTGGTGCTGAAAAACTTTCATACTGACAGATTTTATAGGTTGCACTGACTTCTCACACTGCAATACATTTTCTCTGAAAACACTATTCTGTGGTTTCCGAGGAGAGTGTCAAAACCTACCAGTCAAACCCAGCGCCGAAAGATATCAATCATTAAATTAAAGTGGCAAAATTCTGTGGGACGTCCCGGATAAAATTTACAGGTTGCTCGCTTCTATGCAGCTGAACGATCAAAAGCAAACTTGTGAACAGCTAACATGCATGACTACATTTTCAGTATACGTTCGGCAACTGGCCGTTGTTTCACAAGATATCGGTGCATAAAAAACGTTACAGCAACACACGTAATGAGTACCCTTTAACAAATTCCTCAGTACAGAAAGAAGACATCTGTTGCGATATGTAAGTATCTTCATTTACTTTCATCAGTCATAAACGTAAAGCGTACAGGTTATATGACAAGCAGTTACAGATAGACAGGGTATGGACACGCACACAGTCACACCACGTCATCACCACCAAGGCAACCCTATGGGTTGCTTCAACCACTTTTGTGCACATAGCACCGGCTGGTGAGTTCTGATCAGCATGGCTTCGCTAAAGGCCAGTAGCTTCGGGTTCTAATTGTGTAACATTTTTTTGAAGGATCTAAGTAGGGCAGGTTTGTGACCTGTCATGAGGTCTCTAGTAATCGGTGATACGCAGTTTTTGACAGTGGATTCATCAGTTTGAGCTTGTCGTCAAACCTGCAATACCAGCCACCATAGCATGCACAGCATAAAAACATCGTAATTCAACTGGTGAGTAACGTCAGCTAAAATCAAGTCGCTGAATTTAAGACAGAGCTGAAGAACTTTTGGAGAGGAAAAACGCAAACCTCACAAGGTTCTCCTTCACTAGAAAACAATACTGCCATTCAACTTTTAATAGATCACGTAGGCTCGTTATGACGGTCCAGCTTAGCCTGCTTTTCACGTAGGCTATCTAAATCAAGACAGCCCATCTTAATTTCAGAATTGTTTTAAATGTATAACGTCATCCCTCGCTTACTCTTACTGTGCCTCATCATACCTAAAAATGCTATTCATTAGCAGCAGTCAGAAGTCTGCCGTTAGGATATATGCTTGGCTGGAGTTAACAGGACAAGTACCGTATCCCTTGTTGACGCGATCAGGTAATCAGAACATTATTCACAGGCAACTGTGGCTGGGCGCTTGTATATTGTAATTCAGTCTTGTTTAATGTGACGCCGATTTCACAGCGAACAATATGATTGCATCGTGAAAGTGTGGTCGGTTTTCAACTTCTGGTCTGAGTAAAGGTATATTGACGAGCTCTAACAAGAACGAAACCCAAGCCTAGTGCTCCTTTTCGAAGTTGGCTGGCTTAAAAGCTTTCAGGAATTTGAAAGTTACAACCCCTTGTGAATGGCGGTCAGTTTGTTTTAGCCACAATTCCCTTACGACTGGTCGATTTTGATATCACTATCAGGCGAAAATACTCCACTAGTTTTAGTAATGCCGTGTGCATCGTTTATGCACAACAGGAGAACAAAACGCGCCCCTGAGTCACATTGCTAAAAGCTAGCCTGAGACACGAACCTTTCTTTTCACCCCATACTGTTTGGGCGCGAGGAAAACCGAATTAGCAACAGGTCGGAAAAGAGTCTCGTTCGATTGAGGGATGCTTAGAAAGCACGCAATCCAGGGTATTTTTTGCGTATTCAACAAGGCAGTGACGTTTGCTCCCTCTGAATCTAGGGTGTCTACCTATCACATATGAGCTTTTACTGAAGAAACATGCTAAGACTCGTCAATATAACCCTATGTGAGTAAGGAACCAACGGTACGGTACTTTACTATCTTTCTAAACAACTTTGAGAATATTGTTGAATGCTTAACAGGATATTATTTTTATATCTAACCGGAATTCGCTCTGATGGCGTGACAGAATGAATTTCCGCTGAATACGGAGGGTGCTAGAACTAAGAGAAGGGGTGACTAAATTTATTAGTGAAGCATGAATGTCATTCCCGTCTTGTGTAATAACAACCGGAGATATGCCATTTAAATCTGGGTAGAAGCTGCCTTATCGTAACTAGCACTAAACAAACAGTTTAGTGTCGAAGAAAACGTCCGCAGTATTTCTGGCAAAATTTTATCTTATGTTGACATAATCAGTAAAGCAAGTGTTCAAGTCCACGCGGATTGTTACTGGTTTGACGAGAATGATATATGATGTCAAGATGAGATATAGAACCTCCGTGCTGCTAACGTTGTGGCAGTTCACGAATTCCACGGATTATTTGCAGACTCGAAAGAGCCTCTGACTTGGTATTGACCCACTTCTGCGTGGTACGGAATGAGGACCGAATGAGCGCCGTTTTTCTCACTAAAAACTCACTAATTTTTACGTTTAATGCTGTTAAGGAACTTGGTGATTTGCTTCATTTCACAACGTGATCCAGCTTTTGCGTTCTGGCACTCATACTTGAATTGAAGTCTTTGTAATTTTTGGTATATAAGGGCCAATTTTTGTGTACCCCCCAATGATTATGAGGTTAATTACGTTCAATCCAAGTCATTTCTCCTCCACATACCTGGTCAGCAGACCCTGCACTTTGACTGATTTATCCAAACACGTATCCTTTTACCAACGCCTCAGGCCACATAGACGATTGTCAGACATTTCGCAGACTAACCCGTGATCCGACTATTCCTGTCCAGGGTGCACACCCGGGTCCAGCAGGTGCACCGCTGTTTCTACCAAAAGATCAGATGTAAAGGAAAACATATTCCGGAGGACGGCAATGTTGCTGAAACACGTAAACAGCCAGTTTCCTCAATCGCCAGACACGTCCTGATCACTGGTCACGTTATCGATCCATCTTGTGCATTCAGAGTCCTGTTACGTCATTCTAACCCAAGATTCTTACGGTTTGCCGAAGCAGTCGCAATCAACCGACTCAAGCCAGCTCTGTGTTCAGAAACAACTGTTCGTGAATTTGACCCTTCCCTGGACTTAATGACCTATCCTAACACGCTTATTGATTATCCACCCCTCTAGTTGTTTGCTATAAAAAAACACCCGTGTTATTGTAAATTTGGTACTGACGAGTCAATACGAAATGCTTGCATCTACCAGTTTTCGTGTTCTAACTGCTTTGTTCAAACTGTTCAAGGGAACCAACTGTTTCATATTCCGTTTCGTCAGTTTGAGCAAAGAATAGTAGTCTTGACTGATATATGACAACGCTCAATAGGTTAAGTTTTTCGGATGGTTTACTGATTCGGATTGGAACACACACTTGGGAATGCTGTGATCGTCTCCTGAAAATTAAGTTAGCACAGGTGTATTAATGAGGGGGAGGCCTATGGGCAGCCTGGTGTCCAAAATTGTATTTCTCCCCATAAATGAATGAACCTGTTATGCTCATTCATTCAACTTAGCACAAGAAAAGAATTCGGCGCCTATGGAGCCGACAATGATTTTGGGCTACAAAGAGTTAACGACTTTGCACAGACAAGACTCGTCCGGTTGGAATGTAAGTGATACACCCTCCTTTCGGCTTGATTTACGACCAGTACGGTACACTTAATTGCGCGTGATGCAAAGATGTGCATCTAGGATATCTGATACACACCAAATTTCGACAGCAAGGATGATATGATGAAAGGAGAAGGTCCAATTATATGTATCTTACTAACTAGTGGGGAGTGGCATTTATGTGCGTTAAGCAAGGTGAATTAGGCACCTAGATAGACGGCACATTAAGCCGGTCAAAAATAAACGATATCCTTAGGTCATACCCCTAATCAGATAATGTGACTTTTCAAACATGTTTAAATTAGTCACGTCGCTGATGAATGGTCGAGTAAAGTTCATGTGTCTGGCTCCAATGAAGGAAGAGCTGAAATGGCGTCAACATGATACGATATGTTAGCGGAACAGGAGATGCAGGGCATGATGGCAGATGTCCGATAAGCCTATGGTTTAGGGAACCTGCATCATGGATTGCACGTCTTATTCTAATGACGCAACACCAATGCGATCCCACAACGGCATTTCGCGTTATCTACTCAACGTCACACAGGCGAACACTGCGCTATGCCGAAGCTGTTGCAATCCGAAAGTTCAAACCCGTGTTGTGTGTTCAGAAACAACTGTTTGTAGGGTTGTCGCTACCGTGGTAGTGACAATGATTGTGCACTGTGACATATGGCTTCCTCTGGTATTCGGTCGCATTCTCATGTTGATCTCTAACAGGTCTGTTACATGCACTCGTAAAGATTTAGCGAAGTTTGTTCGGACACAAATCGTATAACGTCGGCTTCTTGTCCACTTTATTCAAGAAAGAATTCGGTTGAAACATATTTCAAACACTAGGTTCTCTTTAACAATTTCATGACAGAGAAAAGAAAACATATGTTGCGATATGTTAAAGTAATAAGCATGGGCACCATCTCGGAAGTCAAGCGAAAGTTTAAACGACCGAAACTAACCTGCTGTTGCGAAAGCAATGAGAGAGCTTACTCCGGATACTGTTGTTACACAGCCGTACCTTTGAAAATCAGTTGACAATGAAACATCAAAAATGTGGGTCATCAAAAATACACAAGGATGGAGCACCCCTGCGATCAGTTTTGTGCGTGAACTATTTGGGTTAACACAAAGTTACCTTCTAAATATAATCGGACGAATGGTCCCAGGTGGTACTGACAAACAATATTTTGATTTTTGCCAATATTGATCATTTTAATTTCCCTCCTGAACTTCTCAACTTTATTCACCCGAACCTATCTTTATCCCATAAACTTGAACCAACCGGCAGTTTGACTTCTTTAGATGCACCAAGCGTAGGGATGAGACATTACAGGGATCCGTCTACTGTGGAGCAACAGGGTGAGCGATGTCATTAGTTCATTAGTTCTGCCACGATAACATGCAAACGTGATTTATTCAGGGCCCTATTTTATAGAGCCAGTTTTGCCTACAAACCTGCTAAAATGTATACGGCACAAGATGATAAGGATAACATTACTGGCAAATTGATATCCCGTAAACCTCACAGAAACATATGATGAACAAGTGCAATACGCCAGTTCAAACGGCTCAAAAGAAAGATTCTTCTTCAATTCACAAAGGTTCATCTGGCATGTAATATCGGGCACAAATTGAAGTCTCTATGTAAGCGTCGGCCAAGTCGCATTTGGTTCGAAACACAAAAAGACAAACTTACATTATGGCAAACGCAGTTTACGTCTCTAATGTCCAGTAACACTGGCAAAAAAAGATCGACAACTATTTCGGCGAGCGATAGAACACTTCCCGAAGCGGTTAAAACAACTTATACAGCAATCTAAAACCGGTGAATTTTTCGCTCGAAGTCCCTCAACGTCGATTTTCAAATACCAAGTAACAACGGAACATCAGATTAACCCATCTAAATCGTTCATATTGTTATGCAGCTAAAACCCGGACCCACTGGATTTTAACGATGCTATATTGAGCAGAACTCATCAGCCGCCAATATGTGCACAGAAATGGTTGAAGCAGCCCATTGGGTTGCCGTGGTGCGGATGTATGCTCTGATGAAACATTTTAGGGGTGGCCATATAAAAGTGATCCCTGTTGAGATCAAGAAATTTGTATCACTTAACCCCTTATTAAAGGGAGCAGAAGAAATGATTACTGTTAGAGTTCAAGATGGCTTCTTGGTTGTACCTTGGAACGGAAGATTTGCCATATGAGTCGGGATATGTAGTGTGTTTATATAAATGTCAGGAACTGGATGTGAGTGATTGGTTTAGTCACCTAAGTGTAAGCTAGATTCTTCTAATCTTTACACTTGGTAACCGGAGATCGATGTACGGCCTGGTAAATTAGTTGGGCCAAGTTTGTGCCGCATCCATGAGGGGCCTCTAAGTGGTTCGTTGGAAAGGAATTTATTGCACTTTGGTTATTCGCTGCTGAGTTATCATCACCCACAATTAAAAGGAAGGGAACAAGACGATCCGTAATGAGTCGTTGGGGACTACCTACAATAGTTGGCTTGAACCCCCTACGAACAAGACTTAAACGGTGCTCGTGTAGACCCAGCATGAGAGCTGAGGGTACTTCGAAGCAATCTTGATACTACCCAATCCTTGGTTCGATATTACCCCCATTCTCATTAACTGTTGAAGAACTAGAACGAGAGGTTTCGGGAGACACACGGAAGGGCTGGTTGCGTTGCAAAGCAACTTGACTAACTGAAGGGGATTGGGATTGTGTAGTGTCTCCGTTTTCGCATGATCAAAGACTTACACACGAATCTTAACAATATCCACGGTACCGTTTGCATTCTACTGTCAAAAATGTATGTAGAACAATTGTACCTAACAAGTTGGCCAATAGGTTTCTTGCCCTTATGAACAACAATCTGAGTATTCAGAACGTTAGTGAGTAAAGTTCAAACTTTCATTTTAGTAAGAAATAAAGAAACTTGGGAGTAGCAGGTTTCCTATTACAGCGAGTTTTTTAGTGACGGCGCAGTAGTCGTACGAACAATGTCATCAATATTAATGAATTCACTAGAAACTGTTTCAGCAAGGCTTTCCCGAAGAACCTGAGCCACTTACATTGTTATTGTTGTATGCCACGCGGTTAGTGAAGTTATGTCGAATCTCATATGAGATACTCTGTCAGTCACAGCGAAGCCACCACGCCTTTGGCAAAGCGCAAGCGCTTCTGAATCTCCGTGGCAATCGTTTAGCACACGCTGCACTCAATCGTTATTCCGAGATACGCGCGAAACCAGGCGGCATGTGTAAAAAAAAAGCCACTGAGAGTGTAGACTTGATATGTATAAAACGAAATGTGCAAGTGGTCTTTCAAAACGCTGTAAACGATGCCTACAGGGAATAATAAGTAGGGAGGTTAGAGGACAGTCGTCGATGCGCGATTAAAATGGGAATGTGCGGATCTTCCACTCGCTCCATACAGTGATATGACATGCAAATGAACGGTCAACTGGTTCATCTAATGCAAACTTCTTTAGTAACCTTTTTGCAATATATATAACCGTAGGTTTCGAAACTACTTGCGTAGCCTACCGCTGTATGTTGCGGCCGCAGGTAGGCCACTGAAATCTCTAGGTCGCTATTGTAGCGACCCAACGTGTTCATCACTGACTATAGTCAAGTGTTCAATGTCACTTGTATTTTTTTGCCGTAAACTTGCGCATGCGCTTTCATAATTCTTTAAACTGATAGAGATGCCAACACACACCCCGTTCCGTTGTATCATCGCTCTGTCTCATCTCTCGCTGACACATCGATTCCTTCTATCGACAACACCTTCTTTAGTTGTTCATTGTGTCACTTCCAACCGGTCACCTCGGTTTGCTTAACTCTACACTACGATGAAGTCTATGAATGTACCGGCGATGTAACAGTTTTAAGATCCGCACTACTATTGGCCGGCAAAATTCTCACCATACTTGTTATGGGCTACGTTCGACTGGTCGTTTTACACAGTTCAGCATTTAGTAAGCAGTTACAATACTGCAACTTCTGATGCGGAATGTTCTCTGTAGTTCTGGTGAATATATTGGTGACTTGGATGTTCGCTTGTTTCACACCTTCCTTTGCTGTTATTAGGCTTTTATTGCCTGAGGACGTGTGCCTAGCTGCCGGCATCATTGACAGATCGGTTGACCTGATGACCAGTATGGTATACGCGTGGACTGATTTCATCAAATTTGATAATTACACTTTTGTTTTGCGAAACATAAGCAAAACAAAGCAAATTAATTGCCAGTTATAACGGCTGGGTGTGTATAAGAGAAAGTATATTCTCACGCTTTAACTACTTACCTTTTTAGCAACGAATATTGAATACTTGTGCGCCATAGTTACTTATCATAAGGCTATGAAGTATATTTGCAATCTTCGCCATTCTTTGCCAAAACGATCAGTAACAATGGTTCATCGGCACACTATGTCGTGCTACCATATTCCTGTGACATTCCGCACCGTAGTGTTCCATATGCAAATTATCTATCTTGATACGGCGAGTTTGAGAGCAGTGGTGGTTTTGAATATTTGTTACTACGGCCACTCTGCGTATATTATTCAGATTTAATTTTGGAAGCTAAACTTTTACCATTCATTTCTCTCATCTACCTGAAATGGTTGGGAAATGAAAATAATAAGTAGACTTTCTGTACGTTACAGGTAACAGAAAGAATATTGTGTACGAACGATTAACCCATTGTCCCACAGTCAGTGTAAATTACCGTTCTGAATCATCTGCACTCTGGTCATATCAGTAACGAAAAAATGAAACTTTCTGCTGGTCTGGTTGTCGTCTTGTTAGTGGCCAGAATTTAACTAGGATTTACTGCAATTCAACAAAAAGTATGTTAACTGTGTTCATAAAATACTTGTGAACCCCATAACCAGTACCATATATAGTATAACAGATTGTGTATGCCGACTGCCGTGACCCGTTTCTGAGCAAGCATAGCGATGCGACCAATACTGACACATTTCCTGCGTCGATCAGAAGTATGGTTCATTGCCTCACCAGGTCTAGGTATTTTTTAGTGAAAGTTTATTCCAAATTTCGCTACCATTTTCTTGTAGATAAACGAAGGTGATAAATGGTTGTCGAGAAAATCGAAATGATTAAATGAAAAGATTTGACCCTGATATGGTTGCCCTAACATTCATTCAAACAGTGGCGGGGGCGGTGTTTGCAAATGAATATCTCACATATATTACGATTAATTGCGTCGTTAACATTTCAAACTGCTGTTCCGCTAGAGTGAATTTATTTTGTTGCTGTACTTTCAGTACTGCTTTGGACCTACGGTTGGGTTTCACCCACTTTACTACACTCCATAGATTCCATTTCCGGAATACTACAGTTTCGTTTCAATTAATCCAAAAAGTCGCCTCATTCAACGTTTAACAAGGACATTAAGGATCTGTACTAATAACTCATCACAAATTGAGCTGAACAAGAAGTGTTCAGATATTTTTGGGAATAAAAACCCGATGCGTTTTTTTAGAAAGTGATGCAGATGGTCAAGTTGTACCCTAAGTCACTCTCTCTTGATCAAGAAATGTGTATTTACTAGCCTCCCTTTCAAGAAGAATCTTATAGCTGAAGTCATCGCGAGAAAACCGAAAAATTCAGTCGAAACAACTTACCTCGCAGCCTAATTATGCTTGAGCTTCCGTCCAGTGCCACGTTACAACTTAAAGGCAGAATTCCGTGATCTGCAACCAGTTGCTTCGTGTACGTAATTGTTTGCCCATCCCAAGCGTTGTATACCGACGATATTACAAGGCGATTCCCTAATAACTTACCTGTATTGTGAGCCAAAAATCGCGCGTGACAAGAGGATCCTTTATTCAGAAAATAGATGCAGGAATATACACTTCCACACCTTCTCGAACACAAACACATTTGGACATCACGATATTCTCGGGACGCCACAGCTTCCCCTGCCACGCTGATACACAGAAAACAACGTTCACGGCCAGACTGCACTCCAAAGTGCCGTATTTTTTTCCTGGTTGGTGTAATATCTAAATATTTGCCTCCGGCTGACTACTCAGGGGTAGTATAGTGTAACCGTCCATACTCATTAGACGTGTACATAATCCTGTGTGGTTGAATAGTGATGTGGTTAAAACGGTTGCTATGGCGACTGTTGCTCACTAGGTCGTCTCTACTTATTCTTTCATTATGAAAAATATCTTTTAAATCGTCTGCTAAGTGCTATGAATTTGATCAAACATGAGGAGATTCCGTATGTTGATCATTGCCGACGCCACTAACATCTGACTACGCAACCCTGACCCCACCATCAATCACACCCACAATTTGGAACAGTAATTGTTTCAATGCTGTCAAGCACACAGTTCGCAATCTCTGTGAGAATAAAGACATATAGGCGAACATATGTTTTCGATAATTCATCTTCAGGCCGGTACAATTATATAAGGAGTTAATAGAGTTAGATCGAGATATCGATCAGACTTATTACAGAGAAACTAGGTCACTGGTCAGTCAATTGGCGATGGCTTGATTGGTCGGTTACGTCACGCTTGTCCATTGGTTTGACCGCGCAGGTTGGCCATCGATCCGATGGATTTGTGGCCATGGTAGGTGCAGCGTCTGAAACGTTGAGATTAACCAGTGTCCATCAGTCAATTTTCTTTCCTACCCTTGTTACGGCTTTTATACTTATAGCGTTATGTTAATCGGTTGAGCAAACAGTAAACGAGTTCTGTTCTGTGCTTTATTGTCGTAGTGGTCATAACCGATACTTTTGAGTGAGTAACAGAATTCAGTTTTCCTAAGATTATGATTCATAATGAGGTCACTTTCCAGTCCCTCTGACGGAAGATGAGAGATTTCCTCAGGGTGTATACTCGGCGCTTTGGGGTCAAAAGTCTAATCAGCAAATTGAAGGGATGAAGCACGAGATTTGTGATCTGTCTGGAGCCGGTGACTAGTGTTTCTGCCCTTACGCCTTTCTGGTGGCGTTCCCCAAAGGGCTGACTGGAAAGTCTATGGAAATGCGACAGCTGCGATCAATGTGGGTGATGTTCAATCTGTATGAAAACCAAAATCCTCTACTACTCATCAGTAACTTAGAATGTCTATTGCACCCCGTCTGAGGTTGCGACGGAAACAAACAATTCGTAGATTGATCAAAGAATATTCTTGTTTAGTTGACCTGCTCAGCTGGAAGTTTTAAACGAATATGATTGTTGTTGGTTCCTATCTGCTGATAAACAAATTGGTCCATGCACTCAGTGAATGGGGTTTAGCTGGTTAAGGTGCCTGGTGCACCTTTCGTATCCATTGGAGTCGTTGTTCACCACGGTGATTCGTACACCTTCTGTGGGATTTGTACACGACTGACAAAAATCGAGGATGTCTGGTGGCTTATATGCTCCCGTTAGATCATTTGAAGCCACTTTGTGACAGGATAACATGTACTATATCACAGTACTGCCAAAAAGCCTGATTGGTGTGTTAGAGAAGACTCACCTGCCAACCGTGGATCCCCCATGCTCAAATATTATTATTAATCACTTAGGCCTAGTGGTTCGGTTACTCCGATATCACCAGTCATCAGGCCTTCGTTGATAAAAGTGCTGTTGCGTTAGCGAAGGCCTTCTGTCCACCCCCCCGTTAGCGTGTGTATCGTTAAGCCTAATGCTTCCAGAGCATGGAGGAATAGTACGAACATAGTGGCCTGACAGCGAAAGGCTGGGAAGTTGAATTCTGTAAGACGGAAGCTATGGATATGAAAAAACGGTTAATCGGCCATGATCTCTACACCAGTTAAAAGATGATAGTCTGTATTTGACTTGAAGACGGAGGATGTTGAATGAACCTCGGTAGCCACTTATCAGAAATTTCTAACACTAGACTAATCAAGTAGTCATTTTGATTTTCTTTTGTTTTTTAACGACTTCTGTCGTAGCTACCTAGACCCCAAGTATTGTTGACTTTTGTTGACGGAACAAACCTAACGTTGCTTCTCATGTCGACTCATATCGGTCGGTCGGTTTGCGTGCTACAGTGCGCTGCATCTAGTTACGCGCTAGAACGGAAAATTCAGTAAAGTACCCTATTTTCAATTGTTGTCTCATTGTTCCGCCTTATCACAGGCGACCAACCAGAGTGGCGTGTTAGTGTGGGAGGTGAAACCACATGGCTTCTGCACTATCCTCTAGTGTGCGTTTGGCATGATGGGGAAGACGGCGTGCCTAGGATCACGCGAACATCACGTGATTCGAACTCAGGGCTCGGAGTCCTGCTACCGAAGTTGGCCGTCTGTTTTCGGCATTACGATGACAACTCGGGTACTTGGCCAAGGTGCATCTATGCCGTTTAAGCCACAAAATATGGACTTTCCAAGCGAAATCTCAATAACTGCTTGATGGTATGCGAAACTGTGGTTTTTCGACGGTTAAGCCATCATATTAACAACTCAGGTTCCGGGTGTGAAAGAGTGCTACTGAGATTGTCAATGTTCGGTTTGGTTTTTATCCTCTGTCTAGGTCTAAAGAAAATATATGCCGAACAGATCCAGGGTGCACATGGGGTTTCGCGCTTTTTTAATGAATCACTGCTGCGTTCCGCCACAGGTAGTTGTGAACACTCTGGATTACTGGCTACCATACATGTGTTGGTGTCTTACATTGAATTACGGTATCATCATGAGTTTTATGAACGCGGTAATCCAGCCTTGCAGAGACAAATTTTGAATTCCGCTGCTCCACGACACAGATACTCAAAAGTGCTTCAACCAGGTGAGACAGCGTTTCTGTTTATCAAGTCAAAGCGACCGAAACAAATGCGGGAGGACTGATACAGTCGCCGTTTGTCTGTTACATGTGGCCACCTTGACTGTGTTACAAGGATATTTTGGTCATAGGATTTGTCCAGAAGGAGTTTTAACGATCGTTGAAAACAATCTAGGGGAACAATGTTGACCAACAGTGGTATTTTTTGTAGACAGTGAAGCAATATCAGCCAACATTCCATGCGGAAACACGAAGTGTCAAGTGCTCAAGTATCCTAACGAGGTCAACCTGTTTCGCTATTTGTACAAGTGAATATTCTGTCTTGCTCATGATGACTGACGACGAAATCGTGCCTCTAGCAATGTCAGCATTGTCAATATTTTCTTTTAACTTAAACAAAAGTTGACTTGATTAAGTTAGCCTGTATTCATTTTGTCCTCTGTCAGCTGGTACTGAACTGGTGTCTAATCTGTATACGAGATTAAGGCGGTTGCCTATCCAGTAATCACCGTGAAAGTGCGTGTTGCAGAGCTTTTGGTGTGCCATTGTTGAAAGCCTGTTGATAACAATCGCAAACCCTATGTCTACGGGAACTGATCTATTTTGTCTTGTATTTATGTCGTTACGTAACTTCGAATTCTTCTTATGAGTTCCAATGTAGCTGTAGAATAAAATGCTGCCGCACCATCATTTATCCGTGAGGTGGCAACTGCTGTGAATTAATGCGTGTAGTATTGAATGAAACCTATACATCGAGCAGTCTTTATCGACAGATGCATATCCCAGTATGCTATGACTAATTAACGGACACATTTTTCCTCACCGTTAGTATAGGGGTAATTCTCTACAGTTTCTCACATGATGCAGATACACCGTTGTTGATCTTCTGACACGTGGACTAACTGTGAAAACATATCTGATGGCTGTCTGTCTGAGATAGTTCTGTGGCGAACAGTGACAGATTAGCCAAAATAGGTATGTGTACACCCAACACAAAGAGAAAAGCTGTTGATTCAAATAATGGACAATGGAAATGGAGCCGACTCCGCTGAAACTGGTTGTGATGAGTTTATTCGAACGTTAAATCGTTTCAAGTTACTATGAAGCAACCAGCATCAGTTCCGTGATTTGTCTTCGGTTGGTCCACTTCTTTTAGCGGATGAGTGAAACAATGTTCAGTCTGAAATTTGACTTTGTGGCGGACGTGAGCCATCGTTTCCCTTAAGACTACGGAAGCCTTCAGAAGTCCTGGATGAGTTCCATTTAGTGCAGGATCGGGTCGCTTAATCTACTGTGCTTCAATATTAATTAGTTCAAGTGCGGTGGCTAGAAACATACACTGCTTCCTATCCTGACAAGAATGACCCACCTCAAAGTCCGGGAAACCTCGAACGATGATAATGCGAGTCCAATCAACAACCACGGAACCCTTTCCGCCAAGATGCGTTTCTGGCATTCAGCTCACGATGTACAACTACACCCGGATACCGTGTTCACTATGCAAATTACGAGAAGTCAAGCGTACATTAACACTATTGGAAATCTTTGTAATTGCTATCTTTGTCAACCGAGATCCACCTACAGGTGCCAACCGGGGTTTTCCAGATAGGTGAGTGATAAAAGACGGGTTACAAGATGCGATTCTCGTTTGGATGTAAGATTCACGACAGTGCTCACCCGAAGATTCAAACAGCTGTCAGGGCACTTCGGAAGAAACGGCGTGATCGCCGACTCCTCAGCACACTGAAGCTTGCTTTTTGTACAGCCGTTGCAGTTTGCAATACCCTGTACCACGACTGGTAACAGCGACTGAATCCGCCACTGCAGCTCTAGCATGTCACGCCTGCAGAGGCGGTACTCGGTAAACACAATAATACCATAGCGATCAGTCCGCGTATAAGGGAACCTTGCAGCTCGTGGTGTTATAACCCTACCAACCGTGAGGACTCAGAAAATGACAAGTAAAAACGTAAACTGGTTTATGCCCCTCACTACGGATCAAACTGAATGTGTCACGTTTAACCATAAATGCGACCAATCAGTAAGCACAAAGCTACTGATCCAATACATGCAGACGACCAACGGCTGACAAGGCGAACAAGTGTAAACGGGTGTTAGGATAAACTTACCTCAGCCATCTGCAACAGCATGAACGTGACCACAACTTTGGAAACCCTTGACTGCTGCAATGTATACATCGGGATATGATCGGGTAATTGGTTCTTGTCGCCAACGTTTGTCAATGCATTGAACTCACGTTTGAAATCCAGTACGACGCTCACTCTCTATGGTGTACGCCCGTGAAGAATATCAAAGTCATTATTGATAAGGGGAGTTTTTGATGAGAGACACCAATTCAGTAACTATCTTCTAAAGAGACAAATGGCAGGATCGAGCAATAGTGGTCCTTTCTAGGACATCTCCGGTTCGCAACCAAACGCACGACTTAAAGGTACACGAGACACCAGTGGGATCACGTCTTGTCATTTTAAAAAGTTGACTACATCTAAAATATCGCTCCAGGCAAGTTAGGAGGACGCACCCAATGACGGGTAATTCACAACCCCAATAAAGATAATTCGTACAAATCCGGAAAATGCAACAGAAAAAGTGACCGAAATGATTCGGCACTACTGGTGAAAATTATTTCCAGAAGGCCCTCTCATCTAGAATGTGAACTACCCGGCTACTCAAACTGTCAAGCATAATAAGCGTTCGAAAGTAGGCAACCAAATACGAGCCGTTCAAAATGATCAACGGTCAACGGGAAACGAGCTTTGCATACTAATCAAACGTAGATGTAGATGAGAACATGCCGAACAATACTAAGCAAGAAAGGTTTGGTGAGTACACACTCGCAGTTAGAAAACTGAAGAAAACAGATATACATTCTATGCGTAAGGCCATGATACAAAAGTCATCACAGTTGTTCACTGTACGCATCAGAAGACAGAATAAAAGTATGTTTGTAGCCGACCTTCTACAAACAAATAATTCAGCGAATTCAGCGAACACAGAACGCCAAACGTACCAAACGAACCTCTACAAATCTAACAGTGTTGTTTTTACAATAAACCTCTTTCTCTCTGAGTGCCATACAGTTGCACTGAAATTCATGGACTAGTCCTGAAACGTTCATACTGTTGTTGATAGCAAGCTAGTACAAGTTATTTTGA
The DNA here is from genome assembly GCA_014220965.1 of Paragonimus kellicotti. Taxonomy (NCBI): domain Eukaryota; kingdom Metazoa; phylum Platyhelminthes; class Trematoda; order Plagiorchiida; family Troglotrematidae; genus Paragonimus; species Paragonimus kellicotti. The sequence continues at coordinate 36,669 of LOND01003567.1, forward strand.
CACGCCGGATTGTCACAAATGAGGTAACATGCTGGTTCCTGGGAGCATCCTCCTATGTCCCATGCTAATTGTCCAACTCGAAACCACTGCCAGTTGAGACACCTTGGGTGTCGTCGGAGTTGTGCAAAGTTACTGAGTCCAGGTTAAGGATTTTTAACTGGGCAGGAGTTCAAGATTGCATTGGATGAGTAAAATAAACTCAAGCCACCGCATGCCTACAGAATCATGTAAAAAGATGACCTCAAAAAGAGAGCATCTGAACGGAAGCATCTAACTAGCCTGTTCATGATACTCACAATATTCTTGTAAACGAGATATACCCACTACCAAATCATCCCGTTGTTCACCTCTGGTCCATTGAGCACTGAGTGCGTGAATGAATGACAGCGAGTCATACAGCTCCAACTAATATATGGTGAGCTGTCAAATGTAGATTGGACTTCAGATTTCGAGGGATGGTCAATGATGCTAAACGCCACGGCCTAGGACAAATCAAATCAAGGTCGAAACTGTTATCTTTGATAACATTTCTAAGTGGTGGTCTCTCTGAGGTCCTAATTCCCTGTGATAGTCCTAATGAACGGGACGAAGGCCGTCCCTTTAGGAAGATGACCATTCTTTAGGAGGACTGTATGATGGATTATTGTGTACCTCAAAGATACGGAACCCAACCAACTAGACAGGTTACATTGCGAGTCTCACTAAACTTACACTGGTAGTTTGCAACCGTAGCTATCAAGTCCACGATGATGCTGAAGATTTGAAACAACCGCTACGTTCACCGAAACGAGAAACCGGGAGATAGCTCACACTATTGAACAATTTTAGAAATAATCTGGGAATCAAGTAACATTTCCTCGCTCTCAAGGAGACATTTTCTAGTGTCATCTTTTAGTGTAATCTATGTTAGTTTTCTTGCAGTCTCTTGCTTTGTACTGAACTTTTGTAACTTCTTGAGCATTTATGGTTTGCTGCGCAAAGTTGAATAGCGGAACTGCCTTTCTAACGCCGCAGAACCTTTGGCATCCTCCTCACCCTTTCCGAACTTTCCTTCGTTTATTGCGTTACAGTTCCTAATTCGACATCCATCCATGTAAGTACCGTAGTTGTCCGAAAAAATCCGTATCTGCAACTGGTCGTTCGGCTGGTCCAGGGAATTCCCAAGTGATCTTTAACATCAACGCAAAGGTTTTCAAGATGAAACTCATAGCCTGATGACTTAGACAAGAGGAAGAAATTAAAAGTGTGAGAGCAATATGCAACCAAACATCACAGGCCTATGGACAGATATAACATGTGAACGTGATGACAACAAACGACAAAGTTTAAACCAACTTTCATTGTGACTTGGTGTGACGTGTTGTTTGCAGGAATTTGACACTCGGTGTCGAAGTGCTTGTTCACTGGCGGCGTTGATGGGGCATTTTCTCACTGTCATGAGGTCAACAAGAAGATCATACAGTGCTTCTAAACAATTTTCTGTCCTTGAATGGAAGCATCGTATCATGTTGCAGTAGCCTGAAGATCGCCCATGTCTTTCTGCGTTGTAATACACAACACAGTTCCACAATTTATGGTTTTGACTGCATAACTTTTTAGGATACTTCACCCGGTGTATGCTGATCGGTTATTGTGTCTTCCAGTTGCGCGCTTTGCGCTATAAATAGATCCGGTTAAATTGCTTTTCTACTGTTGCTAGTTAACCTTAATCGCTTGTTTCCGTGCCGATATTGTGCTTACCGCAACGTGATACTCTTTTGGTTCGATCACTGCAAGTTTGGTCTTCACTGTATGCGGACCTATTATGGTGCACCTGCTTACGTTGTCAGTAACTTGAAAATCGTTCCATCATGCAGTAAAATTTTGCTTGCATTATGAAACCCTTCAATCCACATACTTTTCTGACTTGTCTAAGAAACGGTTGACCTATTATATTTGACATTCTGATCAGTTTCTGCCAGGAGATAATAAAAAAACGAAAATATATCGTGTAACTGGTTTTCCCTTTAGAAATATTGCTATTACGATTGTGTTACTTATAAGTAGCTCAGACACTTTTAAGTAAGGTCTTGTATGTTGTCACCTTTGGTTGTTTTATGACTAAGCCATAAATTGAAACGAAATACTGCCTTCAGTGGCTACAGTATTAGTTAGACGTTGCTATTCGATATACATGTTCTAGAGCTTCGAATCGGATAGTATACGCCCTTTACATAGGTGGAAGTACAATACAAAGGCCAAGTTGACTCTGCGTAGGTCCGTAGGAGTGTTGTCACTCCTGAGGAAGGCCACCCGAGGTGGTTGAAACGTAGAGTATTACAACTTGCTCATAACGTTGTGTTATTCTCAATCCATTTATCAATAACATGTTAAACACGACGCCCAAACTGTTTGACTTCATTCGTACTAAATTTGGTGCGGATATCTTACAACTGATTAATAAAAGATCTTTGAGTTGCTCACTCGGCAATTCCGAATTGCATATCATTCGAATGGATGTAATCAAGCATAAAATCAATTGTCTCTCTAAGTGGCACGTTCGTGAACAGCGAGCACACGTCCAATGATAACATTCTTGCATTTTCAACAGTCTGATTTTCTATAGATTCAATGAACTGAAACGTATCCTTGAGGCTATTTGGAGCTAGTCTGTTGCGGAGTGGTTCCAAAAGTTCGGTTAGCCACTGAGCCAGTGCATGATACGGTGAGTTTATCATGTCTAAAATCGGGCGTAGGGGCACGCCATCCTTATGAATTTTAGGTAAGCCATAAAGTCTTGGTATAACTGAGCCTGTTGGTCGCACCCGCTCGAATACTGAAGCGTCAATCCATCCATTTTGTTTCATGTTTCTCAAGAGTTTAGATATATGCTTCTCAATTGCAAGTGTCTTGTCCTTTTCAGACTCCATTCTTCGAAATATGGCATCGTCCTTCAGTATATCGTTCATCTTTGTTTAGATACGATTGTTTATCTAACAGCACTATCCCCGCACCTTTATCAGGTCTAGTAATCAAGGTGTTGTCGTCCTTCTGTAGGTTCTTCAAGGCCTCCATATGATCTCTTGTCAGCATCCCACGTACACTGGATTTCGCGCTAAGGTATTGATAGCATGCATTGACCAACGTTGTCTTAAACTGTTCCAAATTTGTTTGAGATGATGGCGTGAGACCATCCAGTTGACCGAACATGTTTTCGAACTGAACTTCTAAATCAAGCTGTTTAATACGCTGCTTCGGACAACAAAATTTTGGACCCAATGACAAAACTTCCAGAAGTTTATCAGATAAATGCAGTGACAGAAAGATTATGAACGTACCTATCCTCCATATAACCTGCACTGTTGAGTTTAATGACCCTTCTTTGAGAATTGTTGTTGTTATCAAGCGTTCTGTACATTCAAATTTATTTAGTAGTCCATTTCATTGACTATTGTCAGGATTGTTGGTCTGACCCAGTTGTCAACGAACAGTTCATCTATTACATTCTAAACCTGATCCTCTTTTTTGCCTTAGTTGAACAGCATTTGTTGCACTTTTCGATGTTTACCCGACAGCAAACATTAGTGTGCCCAGTGTTCCTGCACACCTGAAACTTTTATGAGGATTCGTAAGCGAGGTTTTCAGTTTTCACCTTATTTGTTCTTGCTCCGTTTAGTGACTTACTAAGTTGTCGCTTTTGTCCTCACCATACCTGTTGATTTAGTGAGAATGTTCCGACCCCATCGAAATCCATCCGCTACACTAGGCATTGAAACGCAGTTGCCAGATTCCGAGACCGTACAGAATCAGCAATTTCCTTTACAGTGATATCACAGTGAAGGAAGTAGCTGTGCTTTTGCATCTCCTGAACTCAAACTCTGCATCGTCTTTGAATGACATTACTATCCGGCACATACGTATATAGACAAATACATAATATCAGGACAGCTTGACCAGTTCATTTAGATAGAAAAGCTCGGAGTGATGTGTGATAGTATATCACCATAATCAAAGCCAGGTGTAAACTTACTCCGTGTTACAGGACAATCGCCAGTCTAAGTTCCCTCCTAGCCAGACCTACCACCTGCATATTTCTCTATTACTAAATGGACTGCTGATCGTGTCCGTCTAACAGGCTGGGGCACTGCGAGTCATTTTTCATGGCTACTGCGCTTTCCTTCTCTCATAGCCTAAAATCAATTAGTTAGTTATGATTGATATGCTACCTTCAAAGTATCCACCATAGTCCCGGAAGGGCTTGAAAAGTCGTCTTCAAACGGATAATCTCAGTTATCACTAGTCAGGTATCGGAAAGCTGTTTCGACCTATTTGTATCTCATAAGCGCCAAACACACTGTGGGCTTGATCCCCTACCTGTGAGCAATCGTCACAATTATAATTCAAATACTTATCTGCTTTATCACGGGACGGAGATCATCGAGGTTGCGGAGAGTTATGAGTCGCTTTCTTCAGCTGTTGCATATTCTTTTCCTACAAACCAACCACGATCACGTAGTCTAATGTATGTTTGTCTGAATTACCACTCTTATATTTACTCTGCAGCACTTGCGTTCGGTTTCCCAGCATGCATGATGTTGATGAAACACCGATAAGTCGAAACAGTTGACGTTCACTTCATTGGTGATAGTTTTGACCAGTTACTTACACCGTCCCTTGCATAGACTGTAACGGGGAGTAGTAAGAATGCCGGTAGATAATCTGGTTCAGTAACGCAAAACTAGTTTTTGTTTCCTTTAGCTGTCAGTGGACTACTGACAGATAATGAAGCGAATACTGAAAGCTGCAAGGAATCCGTGTGGTAAACGCGGTCCTATATCTAACATCATCTTGATTGTTAGTTTATAAGGTGACAGTGAGTGCTTGAGTTTCCCTGTTTACTTGTTGTCAGGAGCGTGTAACTTGTCTACGCCTGAACTATCTAAGTTTTGGTGAGTTTAATATTGATTATTTACTCTTACCATTCTTACCTGTAAACTATGGTCGATAATTTTATGTGATCAGTAATCATCAACACTACTCATTGAGTTACAGCCTTCAGGTGATGAAGCTGAGAGATCAATCCTCAACGATGAAACGATATTCATAAAACCTTCCACATGGATAACACAGACAGAAAACATTCCATGAGTACTGAGGATATGAATTAATCAGCAACAATCTACGAACTCCATGCAAGCCTGAGATGAGGACATAACTTTATATGTTAGCCGATTTCCGCTATTGTGTCTTATTAGTCCAGGGAACCACAAGCGATTTTCTTACCTTAAGTCAGATAAGAACTTAATCAGTTGAATTCCACGCCATCTTCTATAGCTCACCTGATAAATAGGTACTATAGTACCACAAAAATGTTAACAATTCAACTCTGGTTTTGTTTTGCAAGGGCTATTAATTATTTTGTTACTGATCTATTCCGACTAAGCCAAACAGAGGTTGTGAAAGGAATGAGCTAAAAAATGGCTTTACCGCTCTCAATGGACCAGTACAGATTATCAACGCCATAGCACATCTTGGTCAACTCAATGAAATACCAGCAGTCTTCTGCCAACGTATGCATACGGTCCTGCTTGAATGCATGCACAAACGCACACACGTCAGTGCGTAAATGGGTCAAATAAAATGAGACAACTTTGGTTGTAAGTTCAATTTTTGTGCGACTTGGCTGTTACAAAGGAATTTGACCGCTTTATGCTGGGCGCGACGCATGGAACATCAAGAAAGCTAATAGACTGCTGGTTTGACACGTGTACTGAAAGCGCTACATGGTTGGAGGCCATCAGAACGTATGATCTCGGTCAATGGAATGTCTGGGTTTGCTTTGTTTCATTCCGATCGATGGCACTAGAGTGTGATTTGTACATGAACGACGATTGTAGTCCACTGTGCTTGGCCAACATCCAACATTGATTTTACTCTCAGTATGGCTTACTGACAACTCGAATCCAGCAAACCACCACTTTATGAACACCTTAAAGTTTCGTTTACAGGTGGCATGCATTTTATCAGAACTGTTATCGAGAGCTACAAATAACTACAACCAGTTCATGTTCAGAAGGTGCTCTTTGTGTTGTTTCGGATGGTGATAAATCCATTGTGTGATCCATCTTCGGGTTAGAATTTGGCGAACTACTAAGTCCTTGTTTCGGGGAGAAATAACACTTCCATCCTAATTCGGGAAGGCGGTACTCATCCTAGCCCACTTCAATTCACCTGATATTTTGTTATACAAGCTTCCGTGACGAAGGCTTGCTTTCTGGAGTTATCTCAGCCCACGTAAACCCATAACCTTTGTACAGATAATAATGTTGTTTAGTTACAAACTAAAAACTAAGTTATCCTGTCTGCCACATTCACTTAGGTAAACGAACGCGACTGTGCTATTGCTCATTCCTCTCTCACTGTCCTTCCCAAGCTAGACGTTGGGCGATCCCTCACTCACACTTCTAATAACCCTTCTACAGGGCGCAGACCAGATACTCCATTTCAGAAACGTTGGTTTAATCAGACTTCCGGTTCCCATTGTTCGTTACGTAATGCTAGAGTGCGAGTTAACGAACGATATCATCACTTACATTCAAAAAGCAGTTGACTATCTGGTCGCTTTTGGTCGGAGGTTTGGATCGCCAAAAGTTAAAATTCGTGGTATTCTCAAGATAAAACTGGGCAGAACGATCAACATATCACGCCAGAGGTATCCGCTTGTCTAGTCGATAGTGGTAAGAAACTCCAGGTGAGGATCTAAAAACTTGACTTGGCTTATATCAATGCACGACATTAGTTAATCAAACTTTTGAAGATCTTAGTGTCACGTTCAACAAATTCGAGATTTCATTTAGTCAATTGAACAGTTCGAAACAATAAATCTAAAAGGCCATTGTGGGGACATAGATTTGGTCGAGTTAAACGCATATCCTATTGGACTAAACATAACTCATTGGTAGAGCGTTAGCATGTATAATGATATCTGATCTAAAAAGGACTGCACACGCCGATGTAATATTGACCTGTAAAGTTTCCTTGATGAGGGGGTTCAACAAGCGTGCAGCAATGTTCGGAAATACTACGTTACCCGTAGCTTCCGTTCTTTTATGTATAATCATATAAGACAAATCGAAGGAGAACGGCTTGATATGACGCGGTAACATTCAAAGAGGGTTGATAACACAACGCCAGCTGTGTAGGAACACTTGGTACTATGGCTGCATTACAGAAATATGAGCATAATTGTAACATCACTATTGATAAATGGATTGAGAATAACACAACGTTATGAGCAAGTTGTAATACTCTACGTTTCAACCACCTCGGGTGGCCTTCCTCAGGAGTGTTGTAATCGAAATCACATTAACAAAGGAACAGAGGTCACGTGAGATTTGCCGTGGTTAGGTCAATCTGCGCTGCATCTGAACTGATTGGTCGAATCCTTTGCCCATTAAGTGGGGGTGAGATTGATGTAGATAAGATTCGTCTGTCTGGTGTTGTTTATCCATCCACGCCACACTGCAGACAGGGGTTTGCTATCATTGCGATTAACACAAGCGTGTTGTGTGTAAATGGTGAGAGCTTCAGCGCAGCAGCGTTCCGCATGGGAAGGCAGACCCTTGTGAATCACTCGAGCTTGATCAAAACTTACGTTGTGATTCTCTGACAGTGCATGTAGTGCGATGGCCGAATCCTTCTCTAGCTTCTGAAGTTGATATGCGTCTTTAGGAGGAAACCTCGTGTGTCTCTTGTGTTCGGCAACACGTACTTTCAGTTGTCTGCTTGTCTCTCCGATGTAGCTGGCATTGCAATCACCGCATTTGATTTCGTAAACACAGTCTGTCTGATCGCCCATAGAAACTGGATCTTTAGGATGCATCACCAATCGTTCTAAGGTATTATCTAACTGCAATACGGCCTGTATAGCGTACTCGGAAAGGATGGAACGAAGTTTTCAGATGTTTGTATTGCGATCCGGTATTTGCACAGCAGACCTGAGAGTTTTGATCTCTTTTGGCCTCCTCCTTAGTCGACATGCGCTTAATTGTATTTTCAACAAATGCGTTTGGATATTGACCATTGGCTAGCATTTCTTGCCTTAATCGCAATGATAACAAACCTCTGTCGGCACTGTGGCGTGGATGGATAAACAACACCAGACAGACGCATCTTATCTACATCAATCTCACCCCCACTTAATGGCAAAGGATTCGACCAATCAGTTCAGATGCAACGCAGATTGACCTAACCACGGCAAATCTCACGTGACCTCTGTTCCTTTGTTAATGTGATTTCGATTACAACACTCCTGAGGAAGGCCACCCGAGGTGGTTGAAACGTAGAGTATTACAACTTGCTCATAACGTTGTGTTATTCTCAATCCATTTATCAATAACATGTTAAACACGACGCCCAAACTGTTTGACTTCATTCGTAATGTCATTGTCTGTCACTTAGGGATGAATGTTTTAGGAAAGTTACCCTGAATGAAGAACTGCATCCTGAAAAAGTAAACCGAGCTGTTTTTCTACACATTTGGGATGCCACTCACGCTGTTGTATGGGAGTTATACCTAGAAGCTATATTGTACAACGATGTCGTACCCGTATGTTTTAGCTTACAAGGTTTAAGACGTGTTCTGGCCATTCACTGGTCGCACATGGTCCCGGTCACTTCCGTACGTCACTGAAGGGGTACGATCCGGATTGTACCCGTGTTAGTGTCTAGTCAGCTTTGTTGACTGTGTCATGTAAACTGAATGATTAACAATCAATTTTGCGGCTGACTGTTGTGAGGACTGTCCAAATTAACTAAACGATAACATGGTCGCCAGAAACTGCGATCTGCGGGCTCCTCAATTACAGCTTCCTGGAGTCCACTTGTTGATTTTTCTTAGGACTAACTCTGGGGGCCCGACAAAAATATATAAGTTGTACCTACCTATTATAATACCATCTGCTGTGTGATGTATGTCATGGACAAAATTTCTTGTGTTGTATAACAGGCAGTCTCATTTTTTAATAATATACTACTCGCAGCAAGGTTAAATACATTGGGGAACTAAAGGGCAAGTCTCAACGCCAGGAAGACGATGGACCAGAAGCGACTATCGGAATAGTGTGTACACACTATGGGGAAGTGCCACCAGGGCGAATGACAACGTACTGCTACCCAATGTGTGTGAATGCACGTCAGCCGTGCAAATGAGTGTACGTGTTCGTGGTCCCATGTTTAACATAACCTGTACGGGAGTTCGTGCAATAAACGACTTCGCAGGCCGAAGCGTCTTTTGAAGTAACAACACCTAAAATGGAGCTGTTATCTTAGGATGGATACATAATTTTTTGTTGTACATTTTTAGTCAGTTTTCCCGGTGACGGTTTAAAGGAAGATAACAGCGTCAAGAGAGTGGTCTCCTGCTCGGTCGTTTTGTTCAATTCTCACGTTTTATCAACTTGAGCTTGAATGGTAAGGTCCAAGTAAATTAAACGTCACCCGACAGCCGAATCGGACGAACTTCCTTGCTTTTTCATAGACGGGGCCACAGCCCTGAACAAGCAGACTGTGACCCTGCTCCGGTTACTTGGCATCAGTTAGGATGTTCTAAGTGGCTTCGGTTAGTCTAACATCATTCTCATATTCAAAACTTACTCACGATTTTTGAGTGTAAATCACCAAGGGATTACCCTGGTTCATATTATTTTGAGGTTGCTTGCAGTTATTTATTTTTGTAGACCTATTCTAGCACGTGCGCAATGTGGCTGCGAGTAGTACATCTGGTTTCACCTTTTGCTACGTCATTATTGATCACATCTTTATATTTTGCCGGGTGTCTGAACATTGTCATTCAGGCAGAAGACCGATAGTTGTTGCTTACTGAGGCATCAGTGGGGACAAAGCAGGATTCTTGGATTGTTCGCCAAGTAAAAGGATACACGATAAGTACGTCAAAAAAGTAAAACCGATCGTACCTTGGACTTACCGACCACCGCACGTCCTGTGGATAAAACAGAGCACCAACTGCCAACTTTAATTTAAAGTTATTCATTCCTCACCAAACAAACGATAACTCGTCACAATTCTATGTGGTGCTACTGTTCACAAGGTAAATACCTATGCCCAACTGTTAGAATAGGTCTGAATAAGACAGGCTCAAATTAATTGCGAGAGTATACACGAAGAACAAAAACAGGCACGGAGTAGATATACAGGAACAATTCAAAGCAAACTGGCTGTCAAATGCAAGGCGCCACGTGATAGGCCACATTTCCAACAGACCTGCAGACGAAAATAACCTCACAGTCCTTTTGGGGCACTGAACCTGTTCTTCCTCTTCAAAAATGTGAACCTAGCCGTAAGAATACGGACAGTAGTAAATGTCAACACTTCGTATTGCCTCTTCAGCATCAAACAAGAGTAACCAGATATATATATATATATAACAATAGTGAGATGAGGGGTAAAGAAATAAAACAACGAATGGGATGGAGAACGAAGCTCGGAACTATTAGGTTCATAGGAGTCTAAGGCCTGCATACAAATGTTTGCTATATATAACTCTGACTTCAGATAACTAATCGTGACCTCCTCAACGAAACATATAAAGCGCGGGTTGATGCGGTGTACTATAATCCTGAACGTGTGTGGGAATGAGTGGAGCCGGAAGTATGCGTGGTCCCAGGACAGAGGAAGTAGATTGCGTAGTCACATTCTGAACCCATTTTGGCAGATGTTCCTTCATCCTAGAATTCAAGCACCTATCGGTTCTGCCAATGTAACTTTCGCCGCAGTTACACACAAACTTGATAAATACAGTGTGAGTTGGCGCGAATAATTTGCTCTCTTTTCCTTGAAGTTAACGGTAGCTTGCGAGTTCGATCGAGGATCACACGTTTAGCCGTAATTTAGGCTCGCTTATTCGATGAGGCGAGACTTTTGTGGTTCGAAGGGAAATATTCTCACCAGTGAATGCTGGTTCAGTGTAAACTTTATTTCTGTCCAACCATGCGAACTTTGTCTGTTGTTATACGTTGTTGATTATGTCAACTTACAGAGCTCAACCGGTACCCATAGTTTTTTTAGGTGGTTGTAAGTAATCGAAGTTTGTTAGCTAGACATTCTAACGAACAAACGCGTATGTGTGCGCGCAAACAATGTTCTGACCAATGTTTTCTCGTTCTTCATTGGTCTGAAGCATGTGAAACGAGTGTGCTACCCATTCCAGGTTGACTTTTGATACACAGATCATATTACAGATTCGTTTCCCCTGCGGCTGTTAAGGATGCCCAAAAACAATAGATATCCGTTGTTTTCTGATTCGCAGATGACTGTTAAATTAGAACGACGGCTTCAAAAGCTTTCTCAACTGAATTAGCGTTTTCGGAAATTGCACAAAGTGAGGATATCATTCACACAACGTTTGCTTGAAGACAACGCTGAGATTTCTTTAGCAGTTCGCCTTTCTATCATCAGTATGAAAAAGTCATCAAGCACCGGTACCAACGGGCTGAACATTTAGTCCCCGTGTTGGATCTGTTGAAGTTCGTCTGGTACGTTTGTCGTCTTTTGTCTGGTATGATGCGGAACGATGAATCCGTTGAGGTATGTTTGGTTTGTTTGTAAAGGGCCGATCCTTAATTTGCCTTTAGTTGTCTATTAAGTAACACCTCCAGATACGACAGATTCTCCAGTCTGGATTCTTTTGGGCTTTCGTCGACCGTGCATTGTATACACAATGGATGCACGCGATTGAATAATTCGGACGATCCGAATTCAGCAATGCCCTTGAATAATTCAAGTACTGTTAAATCGCTCCTGGCGATTTAGGGTAATTCACTCAGTAACGCGTATTCGACAATTCCAATAACGCTTATTCAGACGGTCGGGTTGACGGGACTATCTTCCAAGTCCAAAAAACGTCAGAAAAGGCGGTCGAAAGTATTGGAATTTATACGGTACTGTTTAATAAAATTACAACAAAGGTACTATCTCACCTTGAATGTGAATCAACCGGGTACACAAAATATCCAGCAAAGGAGTACAAAATGGAGCAGCTAAGCACGTGTTCACAAACGGCCGCCGGCCGTGCGGCGTCGTTACAAGAAACGGCACCCAGTCAACGGGAAATGACCTCATTAAAACAATCGGGTGCAGATGAAGATGAAAAGCGTATCAAACAACACCAAGAAGGAAGTTTTTACAGACAATGACAGTTATAAAATGTAAGAAAGTAAACATTTTATGTGAAGTTATGGTACAAAATATGTCATGATTGTTTACT
>LOND01003568.1:21134-49125 GCA_014220965.1 Paragonimus kellicotti
TGCCGAGGCTGGTACCATTCGTCGAACAAACCCGGTGGTGTGTCCAGAAATAAATAGTTATCAATTTATTCCTCTCTTCATAATTTTTTCCATTCCCAATAACTCCTATTGTTCGGAACGTTTTCATCTTACTTTCTACCATGTATCCATCTAACAGTTTAGTTTCCAATCCAGTCTAAAAGTACTTATTAACACTCCCTCCACCCCTCACTTAACTGCTCATCACCATTCGACCTTGTAACATAACTGTCCTTACTGATGAGTAGTCGGGGATTTGGTTAATTTCAAGTTGAACATCACCCACAATTGATCGCAGCTGTCGCATTCCCATAGACTTTCCAGTCGGCCCCTTTCGAAAAGAAGCACTAGACTCGAGTTTCGCTCTCATCACGAAGTTGTGACCTCACTTTATTATTATCGCGAGTGAGCCCCTGAAATTGACGCAGCGCGATATAAGAGGACTAGAAACAGAACTCGGCCATGCTTTCATGAGGCAACCGTGTTTACCACTGCGCCATTGACCTCACATTAGGCACGACCGAATTATCATATGTGAACGCTCAACCACTTTCGCTTGTGAGTAATGATCAGGTTGCCCGATCGTCTCGATAGGAGACACAGTTACTGTCTGTTAACTCCAATCGATAACCCCGCGATTAGGACTTCCTAGACAGGTCGAAATCTCCGATCTCATTAAACCTGCTAGGCGATATTTTAGATTACTGATGAGTAGTCGGGGATTTGGTTAATTTCAAGTTGAACATCACCCACAATTGAGGTCAATGGCGCAGTGGTAAACACGGTTGCCTCATGAAAAGCATGGCCGGAGTTCTAGTCCCGGCAGTGGCAAGGATATGCACTACTGACGAGCTCTAATGATAACTGTCCTTATCAGCTTCATGTTGCGTCATCTGAATACCCTATGCACGAGTCTCGATCATTCTGACCTCGCTTATCACGCCCGCATTCTTCACCATTGTTGCCATGCCTGCTTGCCATATATTGATTGCACTAATTTCGCTGTAGTAACAGATGAGATGCGAACGAAATGTCCGTGCACAAGACATCTTATGGTATACTGTTGGCTTTTTTCAAAGGGGAAAATTCAACATATGAATCTACCTGACAAGCAATACACGATGACATCCCTGCAATACGAGGACTGGCGGCTAATAATGGAACCCCCACAATCAAAGGGTAATTCCGCATTTTTACAATATCAGAACATAGTGTAGGCTATACTTTGAAATGGCTAGTTCGAGAATACACAGTAAAGTTATGAGAACGATAATGTGACGAACAGGACTCGTTTTCCGTGCTTCATCATCAAACCAATTACAAAACACGATAGTTTTAACCAGGATAGTAAGAAAATCGGTCAATGGATGTTTCGGGCTGAGTTTTTCGGCAGTTAGATCAGCATTGTTCCAAAGTGTGAGGTTGAGCAATTGTGGACTGAAGTTTTCATAAAAGTGTTCGAAAATTCGGTTGAAACAACTTACAACGCAGACCTGTTGTACGTGAGCTTCCGTTCAACACTCAGTATCACATCACAAGTCAAAGACAAACTCTCCTGTTCTACAACCAGATATGGAATGCACATATTTGTCTGCTTGGGTCGGACTTCATAAATTGGTCGTGATTCACAGTGATTTTCTGATAGAGTAGATGAACATCATCTTGTGCGGTTGAACAGTAGTGTGGTTACAGGGGATCAAGAGCGATTATTGCTCATTTGACCAACTCTAATCATTCCGCCAGTAAGAAAGATGCTATTCACATTGTCTACTGAATGCCCAGAAATGGGTCAAAAATGGCAAGATTACGAATGTTGACCACTGCCGAGGCTAACAGTATCCGACTGTGTGACCCTGATCTTTGCGTTCGGAAGAAAAGACTACTGCCTTCTCAAAGGAAGATAATGGACACAAAACATGATGATACTCGAATGATAGACCGAAACAATTTGGCCATTTGCAGCGTAATAGACAAGTTTATCGCCATACGGATCAAGCTCTCCGGAGAAACAATTTAACTTATACAAAAATGTCCATTCAACTTGATTGTATTCGGAATGCACACGGTCAACATATGACGACAGGGCCACTTAGTAAAACCAACACGCCCACTCCTCACAGCCAAAATGTACTGTAGCTCCTTCGTTCACTTCGCAATCTGTTGATCAGCACACCTGTACAACTAACCCATGGCACGGTCAAGATCATTGCAACTACTCGAACACAACCAGGCGTTGAGATTAGATCAGCGTACACGTCCTTTGATTTGGGTAGCAGTACAGTGTTTATATAGCAATTCAACCTGCTATCTATAAAAATTGTAGCGGGAAACCGTTCAGTAAGGCAAGATCTTTGTCATCTGATTGAAATATTCTACTGAATGTTGAAATAATCACGTCTCCAATTTAGTCACTCCTCAGAGTATGATCAATCAAACTACCCAAACTTCATGGAAGGTGTCAGTAATAAATGGTTGTAAGACCAACAAATACGTTTGACTTCTCTGACAGAGAAAAAAATTAAGTTCCGTTCGGGCTAATGTCACATTCACCTAGTATTTTCAGGACAAGTGTTCGACTCGGCGTTGATAGGGTTATCCTCTAAGTTGGTCTGAAGAATTGACAAGAACAGGGTGAGCGTATGGCGATAGGTTCCGATTCATAGGATTATCATGCACAGTATTCAGTTGACAGGGAAATCGAGAACAAATAGGCATCGACTTCATCTAATTTTGTTTTCACTTCATGTTGTTCATCATTAACATTCTATTACTGCATACTACGGACTGCTGGAAACTTTAACTGATTCGAAAAGATAGTTAATGTAACCCTGACTTGATGGATTGGCCCGACATACAGCGATGGAGGATTATAGGAATATAGATTTTTACAGGAACTGCAACAGGTCAGAAGACTTCCCTTTACGTAATTGTTTGGCCTACACAGGTCAACCAGTTGTAAACTCATCGCTGAAGGACGTTCACTCAAAGGACTTTAGAAACTCTGGCTCATTGTTGATAAGATATCTACTTATTTCGTTAAAAGCATGACAAACTTTTACCCGGTGTGCTGGGTTGGAAAAGAGTGACATCCCCCGTCACCAGACTTGACTCCACTTGAGTTCCTTCTTTAGAAGATAGGTAAAGTCAATGACGTGTAAGAATGCAGAAACACTAGCAGATTTGAAGCGGAAAATTGAAAAATTGCGCCAAATGATCAACCAAGAAATACCACACTAGGTATAGGCGTCGCATATTGCGCAGACAACAATAGGGTGGACACTTCAAACACATTAGTAGCTAAAATATATTGTTTCGTAATAAAACATTGTAGGTGAAGTTGCTAGCATCACATTTAGCCAGTGACTACGAAGATTATTCAACGTGATTGAATCAACTTGCCGACATATTCTGGAAGGTGAGGCCTCTTTTATCTCCCGTTTTACATTTGCGGTATCGAGCAAGTGTGAGACTCATCATCATAGTCCGTTTCCTGAAGATCACAGCACGCTGCAATGTATCCATAGGATTTTGTTACGTTCAAATTCACTGGCTGTTTTCTCACTGTGAATGAAGCAAGATTCCCTCCCAGAATAATTCGCACTCCACCGAACTGCGACAACGTGAGTTCCCCTGAACTGAACAGTGTCAGGTCGGTCAAAAGAGATAATTCAGTGTTACCGAATGTGATGTCGATAGTGTGGTGTTGCCCTTCCATCTGGAGTCCAAAACAAGCATACTAGTATTTACTTTGTCGCCTTCACCACGAGCATCATCGTATTAACTTGTATAAAGGATTAGTATGTGTTGAGTAACGTCCAGGTTGTCCAATATACTCAGTTGGCTGATGATACGGCTGGTTTTAATTAGGTCGGTAGTTGAACTAGTGAAGATTCAAGTGCCTTTTAGAGCCTGAATTATTCTGACGGCTGGGAGTTGCGGCACTGATATTGAGTTTAGGGGTAAGAACACCAACTTTGCGTGACTGTGACAGATGTGGATGAATCTCCAGTTAACCTGTGCGTGTCAGTTACCCATATACGTAATGCTTTGAACAAAGCAAGGTTAGGTGATAATGGCCTTACCTGGTACAACCGGGGTACTATTGGATGTGAATCCTAAAGTGCGCAAGGACGTTGACACACTGTCCCGAGTTTGAGTCTCATTGAAGTCAACTTCATTGGCTGTGCGTCGGTCAGAAAAACCGACCCACTTGTAACATAACAGAAGTCAGGGTGTGTAAAAGCTGAAAGCTTAAAACGTCACAAATACATGGCGAAGCGTTGCTAACAGGTCTCGAAACAACGATTAAGTGGTGACCACTATACGATAATGTTATTTGCAACCCATTTATTTACCACACTTCCAACCCACTCCGGTAACTGAATTCCTAGGTATTTTACTGCAATTTACCGGATGATGAAGACAACAAAGCGCTACTTTCTCATGGCGGCGTACGACTTTCACTGAGCAGAACTTGAAGCAAGCAGAACAGCCTGCGAATTCGCATATGTTGACAACTGTTCTGAGGGATAGTGCAAAACCAGAATTAGTGAAAAGTGTGACGAACAGCGAACTATTTACATGCGATAAAACGTATTAGCTTATTGTTAAGATGGACAAATCCTAACCGCAGATTTCAAATCTGAAGTTAGGTTTGGGATACAGTGCTCCAAACGTTCAATATTTGCCCAAATATGCTGACGAGACGTCAACAAACCAGTCGTCACGTTACTTGGAGCGTCTTTAGAAAGTGACGGATATTTCACTTTTTTCCCAAGGTCATTTTCTACCTATAAACAACAATGTAATTTTATAGGGAGCGAATAAATCACTTTTTCGCTCGTCTCTTTGCTTCCTGGTTGGCGAATTTTTTGAATTTTCGGGGATTGGAGGTCTCGAGCGTTCCGGACAGTGCGGTTTTCGTTATGAAAGGTTGATTCATCGTTACAATTTTTGCGATTATAACATTATTCATGTACGCAAAAGAAACATCGCGTACTGTGATATCTAATGGTCCTATCAGCAGTGCTAGCACACCTCGAACTGGTGAACAGTGAATGTGTGCTGTTCCACGGTAGCAACAAACACAATCTGCGATGGTTAGGTCACGTACTCCGCATGCCAGCTGAGCGTTTACCGTACCGGGCATTATATACTGAGACCACCAACAGTTGGGTGAAACCACGTGGTGGTCAAGCGACAACGTGGTCACGAAATATGAGAACCCTGACTGCTCCACTGAGTAAAGTGGGTAGGTGTCGCCTGCCTGGATGGGGTCCTCGTGATCACTCAAACCGCTGGTTAGAGACGCTATCCGAGATGGCGGCGTGTCGCAGTCAATGGCGTACCTGCATCCATACCATTTCTAGTTCTTTTGCTTAGACTTCTATTAATTTTCAACCTTCTTAGTAACGTTTTCTTCTAGGATATTCCACGTCACTGTTGAGGTGAGCGGCAGCCCGAGCCACAGTACCTTTTGGTCAGGCTCATGGCTGATATGATGATTGTGTAAAAGGTTAATAAAAGACCTTACGCATCACATATACTGTAACAGAACAAACTTAGAATAGGGTAGACAAAAGAATAATACTGTAAAAATTGTGCTTAAGCAAATTTCTGCAAACGAGTTAACCACACGAAATTCCAAACCACAAAACGTTAACGAAGAATGGACAAATCTAAAAATCTGTTCGGATGCAGCGAACTTTGCTTGAGTATAAGTCGTGTAATGACAGCCTTTTGTCTGATCTAGTCAAACTCGTAACGGGAAATGGTTGTATCAGGGAGACAACTTATTCCTCGTTGTTAAAAGCCTTCTGTTCGGTCACTGCGTTAACTACGATGACATGCCCAAACCACCACCTGCTAAACGATCGTGCAGACTGAATGCGTCAGCTTGCACAACCCACAACAATATCACAGGCACGCTTAAGGGCCTAAAAACGGAACGTGTGTGCTCACACGCCGCCGTGTCGGTGGCCACCAACAGACGCGCGCGAATGCGCTTCTACTCAAGCGAAGATCGACCGGCTAGACAGGCATGACTGTTAGCACGTGCAGATCAATAAAGCAGATGAGCTTGTATTGGCACTCAGCCAGAGATGCTTCGTATGGCGCAGAATGGGGCGCGTTTTTGGACTGGCAAGTGAGCTGGCCTTTGCACCCTACGTTTATCAGATGAACTAACGTGGGCAGCAGAAGAACAGCACTCAGATAACCAACAGTGAAGAAATCGGATTGAGTAACTACAACTTATGGGCGATGGGTTGAAAACAAAACGGCCAGAAAAGTGCGCAACCGAAAACTGAAACAAAAGTAAAATATAACAGAGAAAGAATACCGACTATTGAAAGCACGGACTCATGCGAACCAATGTTTTGTAGGTTGGTAGGTTTGACATACTAATTACAGATAGACTGCAACCGGTAAACAGGTAGTATCTGGTCTGAGATATCAACGAGCAAGAGTAGCTTGATCACGAATGTTGTACACAAGGAGTTCACGAACCGCAGTAAGCAAACAGGCGAACGTGATTGGTTGATTTAGTTCGGTTTAGGATGTCGCATTCTGAACTGTAGGCACCGCGCATTGGTGAAGTGGCATATAGTGCGGACGAGAGCTGATAAGACAACCAACAGAAATAGAGGCAAGCGACATCAGGTTAATCAATCATCATCAACGTACGCATTTTGTGTGGACATGCCAACTGAATGTTGACCTCCAGGCCAAACACAGTGGTGTTGAATTTAGGTTTGAAACGAGAAGAACCTTCGCTCGAGTTGTGTATCCGTCACGCCACTGACGCCTAGTAGAAAACGTGCACTAACTTGCTGACTATGCGGTCTGTGCACACAAATCGATACCGTCTCACAAACTACTACGAGGGAGTGCCATGCGCCAAAATAACTCTAACATGAATGGGAGGTCAACTGAATGTTTTGAGTATACACTTATGAAGTGAAGAATTGTTTGAAAGTTACTTGTAGCAGGTAAAGTAAAGCTGAGCAAAGCTCAACAGATTGCAAAAGTTGAAAAAAAGGTTATATAAGGAGTACTGAAACTAATAGAGAAGTTATTCATCCTGATCACAAACGGCGTGTGTAACGCAAACGATCATAGATAGCCCATCAGCATAAGTTGAGTGACAAAGAGTCGACGAAAAATCACACGAGATTAAAAGCGACCAGAGATAGTAAATTGCAGCTGAAGCTTAGTGATACGATAAATAGAACATCGGTAAGGTTGAACCAGTTTACCGAAAGCATTCACGCGGTATGGACGGATTGGCAATTCGGTCAGAGTAAATACAGGTCGATTAAGAAAATGCGAACCGATTGCAATTCTGAATTCCGTCTGAATTTCCGTAGTATGACGAATTGAATGGGCCTAAACACGTAAATCCATACAGTCGGTACTGCAGAAAGAATATAGTCACTACTAGTAAAGGTCATAACTTGATGAACAGCTATGTCTAGGGAAACCTGTTTGTTTCCACATATACTACATATCAGCTCGCAAAATCCGAAAGTCAGTTGTAGAGTTAATCCAAAACGAATGGTTCCAGTGGTTCGCTGTTTACGCAGCAACTCAGATGAAGTAGTTAAGCAGCATCGAGTCACAAGTTAATTATACTGCTGAGATTTCTGAAATGGTTTGAGAAAGACCAGGTATGGCTGTCGCGCGAAAAATAAGTCAATCTAGATGGCACACATACCCTTTCAGCTGTAAGCCATTCTCTGTCACAACGAGACTGGACCTTGACGTGGTGTGACGGCTTGCGCATCTCGATGACCTATTGGGCTAAACTGGACGGTGTGATCACCACACCGATAGAGTCACTCATACCAGGCAGGCCAATGGGTAGAGGTCTGACAAACCAGTCTCCTGGTCCTCCAGGTTGGGGGTTGGAAGAAGGTTGGCATCTTTTTCCGGAAAAAGTACCAGTTCTGGTACATTGCCACCCAACCGCTGCCTTGCGGTACAGGCTTTTGAGCCAAAGGCTTTGGTTGAGAACCCTAATCGTTCTCCTGTCTAGGTCTGGGCGTCCTGGCAGTATCTCAGCCCACACACAACCATGAATATTCACAATAACAATTGTGGCAGTCAAGCATCAGTGTGAACCACCGATGTATTGCTGTCTATGATGATGATGATGATGTAAGCCATCCTGATTGTCGTTGAGACCGAAATGTATGGAAAAAAGCTGTGCATAAAGAATGGGAAGTCCTTAGGAAGAGTTGCTTAGCTACGATGCTGTCGTACCATAGAACTTTGATCAACAACGTGAAGTATCACACCTACCTTAACCTGGCAAGTGTCAACTCTCGAGGCTTCAGTAGAAAATAATTGTGCGGTCACTTTGCGGTGTTTTGAACTTATAATCCATGAAATGCTAAGATATACACAATTCTAATATCTGTCACTCAACACTAATACTTACATAACCTCCATACATACAGCCACTTTAATTAAAAAAGGAATACACGTGCCAATATCAGCTTTCCAGCCCATCTCAAAGGACGAAGTAAATAGACGATACAGGAGCACAAGAGTGTTTATGCTGACAAACAGTAAACAGCTCACGAACACATAATGTACAAAGATGGAATAACGTTCATGACAAGTTCACGATGATAAACGGTCATTTCAAGCTCCTAAGAGAAACGCTATGCATCAGTCAGAATGGTTGTTTTACGAACATGTAGCTAGGACAAATACAGTAACGTTGTTGTGACCGCAAAGACGCTTGACCAGCAAATTCGTTTATTGCACGAACTCCCGTACAGGTCATGTTAAACATGGGACCACAAACGTGTACACTCATTTGCACGGCTGATATGCGTTCACATACATTGGGTAGCAGTACGTTGTCATTCGCCCTGGTGGCACTTCTCCCATAGCGCGTGCACACTATTCCAATATTCACTTCTGGTCCGTCGTCTTCCTGGCGTTGGGGCTTGCCCTTTGTTCCCGAATGTCGCTTGTGAGTAGTATACTACTCACAACGAAACTGCCTGTTATACAACAATGTGATCAGTTAACCCGGAGTCAGCAACCTTAAAGAATTTAACATTTCTTAACCTAGAATGGCGACATTAACCTCCGAATGATGAGAAGCCTTAGACAACGGCAAGCTATCATGCTATACACCGAATGACAAACGACTCCGATCGTACGAGTACGATGGATAGCTCCAAAAACGGCAGTTGGTTATTAAAGTAGTTTAGACTGATTTTGATATCACCAGAACAGTCCCAGCCAGTTCCCATAATTTAAAAAACTGAAAAATCGTCTGCGATCGTTAAATCAGAATAACAGCTACCTAAAAAAACATCTGAAAACATGACCGGGATTTAAAACCTTTACGCAAGAGAAAGCTAAACGTGGGAGTAATGCGCAATTTACGCCGTGTGCATAAAACACACTGATATTAACAAGACCAATGCAAACTGCATGAACAGAAAACACGGAACAACTCTAACTTAGTGCGTCTTTATGAAATAGGCATTAGAAACGAATTAATTGATTCCGCGATTGATC
This sequence comes from Paragonimus kellicotti, assembly GCA_014220965.1. Taxonomy (NCBI): domain Eukaryota; kingdom Metazoa; phylum Platyhelminthes; class Trematoda; order Plagiorchiida; family Troglotrematidae; genus Paragonimus; species Paragonimus kellicotti. The sequence continues at coordinate 30,693 of LOND01003568.1, forward strand.
GTTCACATAGCTGGCTGCCCGACCACACCAGCGCGATTGCACTTTGAACACCCACTGTTCTATGTTCGTCAGCTCGTCTAACCATTAGACATATTGATTAGACGAACATATGTCACAAATACTATTCCACTGAACGTGCTCATAAACCAAAGGGGACAGACTAATGTAAGGAATCGCGAAATTTGGTGTACGTTGAAGGAATCAGACGGTGACAAACCAATCAATGTTTATGTCCACCTTTAGGCAAGCTGACGATATCCAGCCAACATTTGACTCAACAAGCAGCACATTTTCAGGACTTCAGTTAGACTTCTAACTTCGCGACGTGTTCGCTGCCATGTAACATATAAGGTAGCATGTGGGTTAGAAATTGTCAGGCTGTCAAAATCCAGACGCCAGTAATTGTAACCGATAGTAAGTACGCAGAAAACTGTTGCACGATACCAGTTTCCTTTGGAGTAGCAGACATTTTAACATCGGAGAATACTCTGGTTAACACAGACCACCTAAGTACATTGGATGCACATAATCAGTTCGGACCATAACTTTCACTGTGGCAACCGTTGGAACAAATTTCTGCATTAGTAACTGTTGCGCTGATAGGTGATTCGAGCCACAATGTTATCTGGCTCAAATCAAGGCTGGGCTCAAGTATTCACGGGAAACCAAATCAACAAGGTTAGGTTGAGGACAATTAAATGTGACGCCAAGGCTCACGTGTACAAGAAAAGACGACGAACACAGTAGACCAGGCCGGAAAAAAACAACAGATATTTGATGGTAAAATAACCGAGGTGGATAATTAACACAGTACAAAACAGTCTTCTGTTCCACTTAAGGAATGGAGCGTATTAAAAGATTAAAAAAAGAGAACAGACCAAATAATATGCCTAAAGTTTCTCTGTATCAGTCGTATTAGGCGAGTTGTAAACGTATATTAAAGTAGACCCCAAGCAAAAGTGTTGCGATGCACGTTTTGTCCATCCTATCACACGAGTCGCACATACATGATCGCCACTTGTTCGTATGTACATCATGCGACGTTTAACCCCAGGTACATGCTGAACCTTAGGTAGAAAAGATACGAATACATTGTCCAGACCTATACAATTGTATTCAAAATAGCCGTATCTAGCATGAGCTGGCACACCGTTAACAATCCCGGTCATGGTCAATGAGTTGTCTCGAGACCAGGTACACACAATAACGGATAAGTAGTCGAGAATTTGGGCGACAGAAATTGCTCACCACTCTCATATGATCGCCGATTTTGCAGATAGAGGATGGCGACGCCCAGCTTTTCAGCTTGCAAAGAGCACTGTGTGCTAGAACTGATGATGATGATGTATCATCTTAAATGGAGGCCGGCGCATTGCGACCAAGTGATGTCAAGTATGGAGATCGCGTTCAGGCCTTTTCCATTTCACTGGTTCTAACGATACTTGTTAAGAAAGCGAAGGACAAGCGGAATGCGAACTATTCGAAATACGATGGAAAATATTGGAGAAGGTGTTACAAGCTGCACAGTCAGGAAAACGATGTGCTACAAAGAAGTAAACGTTTATCACACTTTACTGTTAAAGTCAGCAATGTGAGTAAAACAGTCAGTTAGTTAGAAACAGACTTTCCGAAGTTACTGTTGAGGATCAGACTATGGAACCGACAATTATCGACTATCGTTTTTCGGTTCGTGTTAACTCACAAGGACAGTTAACCATATGGAACGATTATGAGTCGAAGAAACTTTCCAGACCTTTCTGACTGGTGCCAGAATTTACTAGACTTTTGAAGGAGGACGTAACAGATGCGACATAGACGTACAAATTGGTACTGAAAAGAAGATCAGACCCATTCCTTTCTGACTATGTCAATCGGAGAATTAAAAATTATTGGTTGAATAGTGTACAAAAACGTTCTGATATAAGAAAACAAATTAACTGGAGAAATACACTAACGCTCAACATCTCAACATCGAACGTTGAAACAGGTTGCAGCAGTATACCGACATATCCGACCTGTGGAAGTGTGATAAAAGGATGGCAAGGAGTCTGTAGCGTCAATTAGTCGTCGCGTACGCGTCTATCGAGCAGAGTTTTACACACGTCAACCGAGTCCGCCTTGACCACAGGGTTAGCAGCGCGTTGCAGAGTTGGCACACGCTAACCAAGAACGTACATCCATACGATAACTTGAACATTTTAGAAAGGATTCTAAAACAGTAATCACTTAGTCATTCGATTTCAGTTAAGGGGGAGGTCTGCTATTGAATGGTCAGGTGTGTAGACACTTTAAAAGTAGGAGTAGGTCTCTTTTCAGATGCCGGTCCAGGTCGTGCGCACTAGTTTTCGGAGTAGGCAAACGTTTCACAATAATGTCTCTGTCTGCGTACATCAAATGCTTGGGCTTCAAGCAACAGTGTTAGGCAGGTGCACTTGCCCCGAACCCGACAGATTCGGACTGGGTTGCCTCTTCTGTTGTGGTTAGTATCATGTAAGACCAGTAGCTATTCTGTAGGTTATAAAAGTTTCAACATGCTAGATTAAATACAGGTACAAAATCTATTTGCCACTTCACCACACGTGTTTCCAATCAACGATGATCACATCTGCAAACGTGCACAAACTACTGTTCGGAATTGGCTAAGCAGTTAAAAATCCAACATCGGTGCAGTTTTCTTAATCTAATTATAGTAGATTTTTGATGAGAGCGAAAGAACGACAGCAGGGATCGGCGACTTCGTAACGGAAAAGCAAATGAATTCTAACTAGGAATTCATTGCTACCTGTCAGTTGTAATAACTGCGTTCATTCATAAGTGAATCAACCGGCTTCTTCTGGGCAACATTCGAAAGCAATGTTTGGCTAACAACCACGACAGAAAGTCCCAAGAGCTGAGCACGGGAGACGACATCTGTGAACTTGCTGTCGATAGTCAGAACAGTTATGTCCATTTTAAGCGGAGTTTTTAATCGGACGTTTAGTGATCAGGAAACCTGAGATACATAGCCAGTCACACAGTATGATCTACTTTTTAGCCAACTGTATCGCCATAATGAAGGCAGTACCCACAGTTCTCTGCAGCATGTAAGACGCAGCCTCTGCAGACTTCACATGGCCGTCGGTGTAGGGCTACCATCTACTTTGATCAATGCAACAACAAATAGACCGGCCATGTAGATTGGGTGATTATATGGATTAATCAATCCAGTCCAGTAAGACCCATATCTGTCAAGCGTACTGGTCACAACAGATTTTGCACTCACTTCAAGTTAAGTGGTCCATTACCATTAAACAGGTGGGATTTTGCTTCTAATCAAAATTCCCCATCCAGGTTTGAAAACGTGAGCAACGTATGCATACACTCCCACTTACTACATTTCGTCGCAAACTCCAGGGCACTAATATATAATCATTGAGATAGTTGAGTAGCACGTTAGAGATACAACTGACTTCTTACGTGGATAAACTGCGCCAATCAGTTTATTTGTGAAAAGTTCCTACTTGTTTGGTCACGTGAACAAAGATGTAAAAAAATGGCGTTATGCACGGCCAAATAGAGGATTGGAAATAACGCTTTGGTGGTACGGTTGCTTCTACTGCTAATTATAACCTTTGACAAACATTTTGTTAACCCTAAGCCGCAGCCGTTAATTGCTATGCTTCGCGGGCACATTTTGTATCGCGAAAACGTTGAACAGCAACTTTTCATCGTTGTCCTATAGCTAAAACAACTTTCAGTATTTGAGAGGTTGTGAATGGCGCTGTACCAACAAACGGCGGTTCATAATCGTTACGTACAAAGCTTAGCCTCAGCAGGCAGCTGTCGCTCGTACCAAAAAATGATAAGGTTGTTAGGGATTAAGAACGGCTGACAAAACCGCAACTTCGAATTTGAAATTCAATGATAGAAATATTGAGTTGTTATAGATCTTGTGTTAAAAGTAACACGAGCTTACGATAGCACAGTGGTGTAGCAGGACACAGCCACCAGTCACACGATTACCTGTTCGAGTCCCGTTACCACCACGATTGCTCCTGACTAGAAGGGAGTGTGGAGTGAAATTACCAGTTTGTGACCTTGTATACCAAGACACACTATTTGTTGCAGAAGCTGTCAAATTTAGTCAATTAACACGATTCCTGACAAGTGTTTTTGACGGAATCTTTCATATGCAAATGCGAAATGCCTGCAGAGGAGCTCGTCGTCAGATAAATACTGAAAGGGAGAGACTCCATGATTGAAGAATTATGGCGAGTAACTGAGGCCTTGGTGAAAAGCATTTCAGATGGAATAAGAACAGATAAAGGTCCAGAAATAATTTACGGACTAATTTACGGTGGGGGATCGAGATGATACAGATGGTCGTTTGCTTACATGTACGCGTACACAAACCACTATGAGCCTGAACAGATGGCGCAGTGACAAGAGCAGCCATTTACAGTAACGGCGGGGGGAAATCTTCCAGAAAAAAAATAATTTATCTAGATGATCCAGCACTGGTGTCGGTGGAGACACGTCGCTGACCGCAGTATGCTGCCAAGTTGGATAACATTTCCAGCGAAGTCTTTAACCTAAAGAGTGACATTTACCAATGGAACTTTCGGGGTCTATATCATCACGTGTTTTTTAACCACCTCATGGTCTTATCAAACTGTCGATGGTCTCCGTGAGTAAGGTCCAGTGCGGCAGAAACTCATACGGTATAGGCAGTGCCCGACCCAACCATCGTACATCAAGCGGTTTATAATTTGCGAAATTAGTCGCACATCGAAAGATTGTGGAAATACACTCCCTCCTATGGGCAGCAACAGAGCATCACTTCGACGAAACAGTAGTAAAGATTAGGAAACACCACCCCTTACTAATGCCTTAGTAAAAATACCACAGACTGAAGAGATGACGCTAACCAAGTATGCAAAGTGGTCTACCGTCACAAACAAATTGGTCAGGGTGAAAAAAGTAAAATTAAAAATCCTCTAGATAGAACATTGGCCTTTGAATGTGCAAGGCGCATCCCATGTAAACTAGTCCGGTCATGCATGTCGTCTGCAAAGAGAACAAGCTGAACTTAACACAAAAATGAATGTGAAAGCCCAACTACTTCATGTAATATTGCTGCAGCCAGGAAACCTAACTATCGGTCTAATACAGTTGCTGCTCTAGCCACTCTTGAAACCCGTTGGGTAGCCGATAAATGAATTAAGGTGAGTACGGCTAAGATAAACTAACCAAGTAAAATGATGAGGCCCCCAAGGATGGTGTTTACAGGTGTGTGGACGACCCTTAGTGAGATCGGAGCATACAGCTAACTTTCATACGAGATAGTTTGGAATACGCAGTGCTATCACATGAAGGCTGATTACAACCAGCATAGCTATTCAAATGTGGCAATACGGTTTGGTCTTTCGTGGTTAACGCATAGCTAGCTTTACAAGGATGAGAGTCAACATGCAGACCCAGATGAAGTAATTGCTAATAAAAATTGGAAAGAGTGAACGAACATCTGTCAAATCTCATCAGTAAGAACTAAAGAAAACGTCTGTCAGAATTGAATAGCTACCATAAAATCCCCGGTCTTTTCGATCGTTTGGCTACGCCATATGAAGCCAGTTTCCCTAGGAATGTGTCCACGACTGTTTTTGGTCTGTTCAGACGAGGGACAGTCGTTATTCCATTTAGTCTTACATCACTATAGGTCAATATATTCTACGTCCCCTGCTTTACGGGCTGCATTCCGTTTCCAGCTATTTGAGTCAACGTAGTGAAATGTCAATCGTTGATCATGGGAAGAGATCAATCGTTGAGCTCAGGATCATGCAGTGTAAGGTTTAAGTAATACAGTCAAACTCGACCACATAATGAGAGTCATTCGCTCAGTAACAGAGAAAAATAACAGGGCGACGAGATTTTGCAGAACAGCTTGAACAACTGTATTAGCCGATCCTATAGATAGGTCGTATTCGTTTTTGCGTTGTTATTCAATTTTGGTCCAATTATAGGAGCACTTATAGCACACGTTTTCACACCTCGCTCCAAAAAAATCAAAACTGAGAATTGACCAAGATCATACAAACGACGAGTGGTCTTAGAAGAATTGCGCGCACTGTACCAACAGGACTGAATGTCAACGAGTCCGTTCGAGCGAAGCATATCTTTGTTTATTAAAAATTCGAATATGATGTAGCTAGATGTACATATATAATCTGCGGAAAGCAATTAGTTCCGAATGCCAACGAGCGAAGCAGACAGGATTAGTATGTTTGGCATAAATCAGCAAGTTGATCAGTCGGTGTACGATAGCTGGACGGGACAGTAACAAGTTGACTACGGTGGGTCAAAATTTAGGGTTGTGCAAACCATGGACAGAATTGAGATCAACTTTCAAAAACTGAAAGTTCACAAGAACACAAATAATAACAACACTAAAACCAAGAACATCACACAACTCACTACATGTTCATAATCCGATCTGATGCAATCTTGGCAGGCCAAATTCAGCTCCACATAAGAATAGAAGTGCTGATCATCGTCACAAATCCTAGCCATTCTCGGTTGCCATCGATAGAAATGATAGCTTTCTGGTTGTTGAAGTATAAAATAAATGTGGGCAGGCGCCGGGATGTGAGAGTCGTAGTCGACGTACGCATAGGAACGATAACGAAATGCAAGTTTGTATTGGAGAGGAAGGTTAGGATTATCTGTGAGAGAGAGAAAGCTTTCGTGTCCCGGTTTGCTGTCAGCAAAACGGAAATCCCGAAATCGGGCTGACAAGGGATGAATCTTAATAATAGTGAAATCCTGCAGCCCATCTGATTCTGTGGCTATGTACACAAACTGGGCGCCAATTGCGATGGCAGTCGATGTAGTGGCATCGTTTCCAGCAACCGGTATCTTGTTGGTTATCTCACTGGTCTGAGTACCACCGATCCATGGGGAGGTATCCTCAATGTTCGTCAAGCGGAGACGCTCGCAGAAACCGTGGTGCAGATTATAACAAACGTAAAGGGCATTTTCACAAGCCACACGATCATCGTTAACAAAGGCCACGGGCGACCGGGATGAAAGATGCGAATGGCCATCCGAGAAATTTCGCAACTCAAAGTATGGTACAGTCGAAGTGCTCCATGCTTTGACTATACTGTCTGTCTCTCTTAAACCGCAAAAGTCTGAGGGAAAACTCATCTGGACAGATTTCACATGCGAATGTACACATTCGTCAGCTGAAACGTCCTTGCCCGGCATGCAACATATGGAGAAATTCTTGGGACCAGTAACGCGTGTAACAATATTTTGTAGATTGTCAGCCTTGAATTGATACAGGTGGTTAGTCCCAGCAACTAAAACATAATCGACTGAGGAGGGCTCATAGAAACGATACAGAACGCGAAGATTCTTGTAGTCTCTCGTACTTGAAATAGGAGCAGTATGAGCAACTTTCAGTTGAGATGCCACGGTTTGTACTGACGCAACTATAGGCTGATGGACGAGAATCCAGCACGATAAGAGGAACAGAAGCTCAAAACAACGCATAAGTAAGGCAAACAGTTCATCAGATCAACGTGCATAGATCTGTGTCATCTTTTGCCATTTATCTTCCGAAATCACAAAGACGCCTCTGAAAGACAGTAATCAAATGGAACTGTGATGAAAAACTATGGGAACCGAGGAGACTGCGTGGAACAGGCGAAAAACGCTGGAGGGTGTGTAAAATAATGGGTACTTTTAAGTAAATAATTAAGAGGAGAATAAGCTGACAGATAAAATTACAGTTAGTGATATGACAAGTACTGTAGACATCCAATTAGAGTGAACAATATACATATAATGTTCGCTCTAATATATATATATATATATATATATATATATATATATATATATATATATATATTTGATAACGGATCCTAGTGTGGATTTGAAACGTCACAATAAATCGTTCACTACTCAGTGTGCCCCTATTTTTGAAATACCTTTATATTTATATACATACATAAATGACCAGGTGCAATGTTCACAAAGGTATTCAACTTATCAACCAATTCACCCACGCAAGCCGTACATTAGTGGCTCATCCCTTTTACAAAGTCTTACCAACATCATTCAGAAAACCAGTTCAACCACAAATATCATATATGCTTCACTAACATACGGAATCAGATCCAAGGACATCATAATCTGACCATATGTCATTTCCACAAGAAGTAGTAGCCTTAATACACACTTTACGATGTAAAATACCCTATAATAGATCCATCTGCTCTATATGACGTGGGTAATGAAACAGTTATGAAATACTGTTTTAAGAAAAATGAGAATTCTCCCTTCAATAAGATGGATGTGCGGGGAATTATGTGCTGGTGAAACACAGTTTTAGTGGACGTCATGGAGTGTAGGTGTGTGAAAGACACAAATTAAGGCGAATGCTTCTTTCTGGGTAACCACCAAACAAAGATCAAAATAAGCCCGGGTTTAAATAATAAAGAAAAAAGGTGGCAGACAATATTTTCTGAAATATTCAAGCCTAACGTGGAACAAGCAACACTAAAGTGTCCAGATCCTGTAACAAAACAATCGGGCATCCTTACGGCCTTCACTGCAGTGATCCATTAACTGTCATTATCTCACAGATAAGACGGCCAAACAACGACATCGCTTAAACCAATGAACACAATTGGTTACCATGTCTTCTAATGCTTTCAGACAGAAAACAGGTAGGTCACGATGGCTGCAAATCTAACTGACAGCACTAACAACAGCTTTCATTTATTCCTGCTGAATCGTCGTTTGCTTACAATATAATTTACGTTATTGAGCTGAGTGCTCAACAAAGAATATACGGCGTGATAGCCAATGGGTTGGCATTCTTAATACTTGGCTAGACAAGCTGAATATATATATTTCTGGGAATTTAATGGGGGGATTCGGCCGATCTTGTCGTAGAGAACCTGTCTATTAACCTCCTGGCAGCTTATCCCTGGTGCCATTCGATAAGTACAGTGGGTCGCGAGCGTCACGGCTCAGGGACTTAAAAAGCTTTGCTGCTCCTCACCAGTAACAATTAAGTCTCGCAGTCGACAATCAAATTGTTCTAGCTGTGACCCTATAAATGCCAGCCTTACGGCTAGTGTCGCCAGCAATGCCTTGATTTGTAGAACACTGTCTTAGTTTTAAAAATACGGTCATCAGTGTCACTTTTCATGTTCTCATCACTCACACATACATCCGATAAAACGGGACAGGACGGAAAATATGATAAAATAAAATCCGTATCTGATGAAAGTAGGCAAACTGCAACATCATGTCATCAGCACAGTCCAAGTCGATTATATTTTCAAGAGATATGACATCCATGTCTAGATCTTGTAAGCGCTACTGATAGACTTCCATCATTTCAATAAAACGGAACGATAGTGAAGAAAGCGGGTAAGTGTGATTGAAATCATTTAGATGTGGAACGTGACAGCTGCTGTGAAATCTAAATTGAAATGATGGACTAGAGTTGACGGCAAGCTATCGTTAACAACTCGGAATGATAAGATAGTGTGCTGCAGAGGTGGAAAACCTCAAAAAGAACGTAACTCCTTACGTTAACTTTCAACTGAAGACAGCAAATGCCCGTGATCAAGCACCTTTTGCAATCTTGCAAATAGAACAAAAGATCCAAAATTTTATTCGCTCGGTTGATGTGATCACCAAACCACCCACTACACATAAAGCCACTAATACGGCCTTGCATAATGCGCTGTACGAAGTGCCATCGTCGGATAACCTTTACTCATAAGGAAAATTATTCAAGAGAACCTCGTTCAGAACAATCACATCGAAGCCATACAGCCACCCCCCGTTTAAATTCCTCGAATTGGCCACTAAGGCTTGGCAATCTCAAGATAAAAAGGACAACACTAGGTAGTGAGTGTATCAAGCGATATATTGTTCTGCCAACGATCTCGTCGATAATGTCGAAGATAAACACGTTAAAAAACAGCTCCACTTGGTCACAATGATTGCCTAACCGAATGGTTCAGTAAAGTATTTAGAACGAAAACGTACATTATCTGGAGTGTAAGTCGAGTGATCTACCGTAAGATGAACTAACAATAACTGTGTGATCGTGTTCCATTGAGAGGCCAAACGAGTACTACTATTAGCAAGCAACCGATCAGGACGTAGTTCATGGGACAAACGTAGGTATACGGTGAAAGGACATGATAGCGCAAAGCAACACAAACATACAATTCACACGAAACGCTCAGTATGAAATTAGTATCAGTTGAATAAAGTGAATCTGTTCGTGGAGAAAAAGTAAAGTGACGCGATCGTATCAAGGCAGTTAAAAGAAAGATAGGGTTCAATGTCCTCAAAACCTTACCCAAAAGATCGGGACGAGCTGTTTTACAGCTAAGCGATCAAAAATGTCAAGAGTAACATGTAATGAAACATTGGTTCCCACTGATAAATTTGAAAAAGGCCAACAGTAGCATGTAAGACGTCTTGCGCAGTGACATTTCGTTCGCATCTCATCATCTCAAATTTTACACCGTGCTGATTCTGTCAACGCAGTGGAGGCCACCAATATTTTGTGTGCACAGCATGTAAGGGCACAAACTACATGTCAAAAGACAAACAAACTAATAGGTAACAGAATGGAAAGAACTATCCCCTCTCGAAGTCATATAAGATAATCAGATTACATAAGCTACCAACAAGCAATTCAAGGGTCTACGTCCGATATTCTCAGCTGCTTTGAAAAATCCGAGTCAACAAAAAACCAAAACTACTCAAGAAAATTGTTAATCCTTCTTCGTTAACTAGTTAGACTTAAATTATCGGAAAGCAATAAAATCCCGAGTCAAAGGTTTGCTTACATGTTTATAAGTTGGTTGTGCGTTCCTGTCTCTGTGGTGGTCGATGAACAAGTGTGTTGGACGGTTTATAGATGCAAAGAAAATGCATGGAGATAAATGAAAGGGAAACTAGATTGAAGCTGTTGGCTGAAACTATATCGATAACAAAAATTGAGACACATTGAAGCAACCATCAGTCAGATATGTGCAGTTACTGACTTGTGGGACTGGGCTGGACTAACTTGTAGTGCAGGTTGTTTCTCACTTATGTGCCGATCAAATAATGTATTTTAAAACTCTCGAACGATTCAACCGTGTTCACAGAGTTGCGCAACGCGTTCCCGTGTGAACAGATCCTAACTGTGAAGCAGTTCTGCTTGCAAAGTAACTCATCTGTTTCATTAATTAGTTTCAATCAATAACCTCTTAAACGTTCATCCTTGTGGTAGGAGATATTCCGGCAGATGACCCCGGGGTGTGAAGTATGTTGCAAGTAAGAGATGCCTGTAATTCGCCAACCTAATTCTGTCAGTCTTTCTAGGCAGGAGGTTTTCTGAGCTCCGTACTTTTAGTGGCCCTACTGTAAACAATCTGGATAAGTGCCAAATCTTTTTTAAAATAAGGACGACAAACCTGTTTGTTTGTTTCCAAGGTTGGGCAGATTCTGGAGGCAAATACGGTGGGGAACAGTTCAGGGTGGAAGGGTTATTTGTGCTTTTTAGCTATAGCTCTTTCCATAGACGGTGATGAGGGGTTGTCTGAACTGAACGAACTCATTTATTCCATACGTGCATACATACACTTTTAACCTAGAGCCGTACCAGACGGCACTGCATTTCTTGACCTTTGCTGTTATCTTAAGGCGACGGTTAAGCTTGCGTGGTGTACTGGGGAGAGGGGATATGCTGACTACGATTTCTTCCCTTCTTAGGCATGACCACATGAGGTGTACACAGAAAGGAAACGGTTAGACGAAAATGAGTTACGTTCTTCAGACTGCGTATCATGTTACTAGCTGCCCAGAGCCTGGATAGTGAAGAGCGACTCCGTGAGAAAATAACTATACAACTAAAGCGCCATCGTCCACCTAACAGGAAAGAGGGTTAGAAAGGGTACCTTCTAAAAAGGAGTACTCCGAATGATTGGTGATTGACCGCGACCACCGCATACTACTCAGTAAGGTTGAAAAATGCTCAGTACTGTTCAGAAGACTGTCAGCATCATCACAACAGTCATGAGCCCCACCAGAAGGTACTGTGGCTCGGGTTGCTGAGAAATTTATAGAGTAATAATAATAATGACTAGACGGAAGAACTAAAAATGGTATGGATGCATTGAGGCCATCGACGGTGACACAGATGATGTAGCATAGGATACATCAACTGTGCGCAGTAGTAACAAGAAACAGACCTCGGTGTTTTATTTATTGTATCTTTGAATGAGGCAAACCACCCACTTCTGAGTGGACGAGTCCTCTTTCCTGACACAAACGACTGGAAAGTAAATGAAGTCACTGCTGTTTCGACATGAAAGTTAGCTCATTTTGATGTTACTCCTTCACTTCTGTTCCTATTTTTCACCTCTTCGAATCAAGATAACTAATAAACTGTGGCGTTTTAATGTCCGCATGCTTCAATAAATAAGTCAGCAATCTGCTCTTACGAGCACATTTTTCAGACTGGAACGTGATGTATACTCTTCCTAAAGCATGTAACTACGGTCCACACGCTACCATTTATTTGAATCTCCCATTAGATGATGTTATAGATCAACGGTGGTTCCCCAGAGTGACAGGCGAGCTGAAGCCAAATACCGTGGTCAAGCTGGAGAGGTACACACACCGAGTTTTCATCATCATCATCATCATCATAGCAGCCATGAGCCTGACCAAAAGGTACTGTGGCTCGGGCTGCCGCTCACCTCAACAGTGACGTGGAATATCCTAGAAGAAAACGTTACTAAGAAGGTTGAAAATTAATAGAAGTCTAAGCGAGTTTTAAAGAAGAGCAAATTTAATTTTCCTTGGATTTCAATGAATGGTTACTTATGCACCAAAAGAATTAGAACTTCGGTCCACATGGCAGGTTGAAGAGGTGTCCCGTGAATGGAGCTTATCAACCGCCAATCCCATATCAAAGATGTACCAGAACATCATGTCACAATGACAGATACATTGGCTTTGTCACTATTGCAGCAGACGATCCCAAGTCTAGCAATACGAGAGCTTCTGGTACACTCAGATGAACAATTTCGAAATGGAGAGACAGGTTTCCTGCATGATAATGGAAGTATTAAACATCTCACTTTTCGACAGGCACTAAAGTACCGACCCCCCATTTCTCAGTCGACGGTCGCATTTTTTCAGGCCAAACGAGTGTATTTGATTCGGTTGTTCAATACGCTCTTTGGGGCACACTGAAATTCTATGAAAGAACATCAATTTGCTGAAATTATTGTGTCAGATCTGAATGTGGTTTGCACATTTATGTGCGTCCAAATCCAGTGTTTTTGGTCTCAAGTGGACTTCGGGAAGGAAGATCAATCCTTCTTTTCACTTCAACCACGTAATAGATCACATTCTAGAAAGAGTACACGGGGGTTCCTGAAAGTCTGGGTTGAAGATCAGTGAGCTGAGAAACACTGAGTGTCTGGATGGCACAGTGTGAATTACCGATACAATGCTGATGATGACTTAAGTCTTTCGCGAAAAACACAGACCAGGTTGCGTTGGTTAATTGACATGACAACTATGCACAGGACGCACCTGGAACGGATAGCATAATGCTGTTACGACAATGAGTTTACTCCAATTCTTTCTGCTATTGCGACCAGGTCACGTGAAATTGTCAATATCCTCCCTTGAGCAGTGTCACATCATCAGTTTGTGAAATTGACGGCGAGGTATTAATAGTGACACTGAAGTCACCTAGTACTCTTCTGTGACTATCATATATCGTCACTCATGAACGTACGATTATGCAGAAGCGAAGGTAAACAATGTGTGTGCGTTCACTCTAGTTCTACAGCCCAGAAGTTCAGTCCGTTCGCGAAGAAGGTGCAGATGGGCTCTTGATATTTGATTACCACCGTCTTTGCCCGTTGATCTACATTAAATGGGTTGCTTACGTGAGCAACGCGAAGGTCCATCTGGGATGTAACTCGGACATGTTTAATTTTTGGCCCGATAACCAGAATAATTAAAGTACACGGTCTAAGTTGGATAGATCACATTTGTATGTCAATGGAGAGCCTATAGTAGCACACGTTACTCAATGCGGCTGCTGACAGTAAAGTGAACCTGCAAAGTAGTCGGACGATGACGTGGTTACGAGAAAGTGCGGGTTGTAAATGCCGTCTGCCAGGTGTGAGGGCCGCAGGATCATACAGATCGCAGGTCTGAAAGGTTTTCGGATATGGCGGTGTATTGCAACCAACGGCATATAAACTGATGAAGTTGTTTACTTTTCTTCATGGATTTTCGTCGAAATTGTGCATTTTTTCTTGACAAAAGTGTAACTGTTTGGTGACTTGACGTTTCGGAAAATATTGCTGCGATTACCGGCAGCTCAAAACATTATACCCGTGAGTATAACCAAAGGTTGCGAAGGTACTAGAGTGGAGACATTGTGAACAGCTTCTCAAACTACTGTTACCAGAGCACTGATCGATTAATTACTAATTATTCCGGGCCCGCCAGCGTTTCCAGCATCTGCAATTACCAACAGGCAATGCACCTGCTTTGAAAACGACCTGAAGATAGACAACGCTAGGGGCTGTTTGTCTGGTACTGTGCAATCTGTTGTACGTAGTAAAACCTGAACGGCATATTAGTGGAACGCGCGGTATCCAAACCGCCTTCGTCTACAACGAATAAAGCGCACCTCAAACATCTGGTGTTTCAACGTCATCCGGAACACCGGCGTACATTCGTGGAACAGAAAAAGATGGAGTTAAATCCACGACGATGTTCAATTAGCTTCGTAAGCTGGAATACGTAGGCCGGATGACTGAGGAGTGGATCACGAAGCAGCTATTCTGGAACAGATAAACAGACAAGTGGAACTCTGGAAGCCATACTTCACAACTCTAGGATGTTAGATTTTTACACTATAAAATATACCTAATAACATTAGAAGGCGTATCTTTAACCAAGACCACCTGGGGAAGTGCGACACGAAACAGTGTGCAGTGCATTCAGGCACCAGGTACTTAAGGGAACTACCGCTGTCATAGGTCACGGTGAAGCGGCCATGTGGTGCTACAACAAGCGACCGAAAATGATCTGGCTGTCCATGATTGGTAAGTAACCAACGTACTCCCACCGAGCCGTCACCGAAAACACGGCCGACATATTGGAAGCAGGCAAGCTAACTCAACTTTCCATTATTCAATCGTACCAACCAATGAGTTCCCTTATTTTTTTAAAATGTTAAACACTTCCGTCACTTGTTTTGCGGTGATCTGCTACTTTTTCTCTTCAGAGTTTTAGCCTATTATATGCCGAAGGTTTTGTTCTGAGTTCTCAATCGAAAACGAAACTCACTAGTAGTTATTATCATTTATTACATGCGGACGTTAATTTTTTGTCTCAAAACACCAAGTGCTTTGCATGCCATAGGTTTACTTATTTCCAGCTTAGATCAATCTATTACGGTACCCCTATCTTTTGTTTCCGAGATATAAAAATTTCATCATCTTCATGGCCTACAGGCCAATTACTAAGTATTGACCGGCTGGACTATAGAAGCATTCACTCACACGACTCGCGGTCCTATTGCTTAAAGTGCTCACTGAGTACGACGCAGATGAATAGCTCAACGTAATTCGACTGTGAAGGCATGTATATGGAAGTGTCCCTTTACCTCAGCTACCGCGAGAGGCCGATAATGAATGTCACCAACCCCACGTTTTCATCATGAACAAGCATAACATCAGCAAAGTTGGCAGTATGAGTGCCCATTGTGACCTCAGCGGTAGCAAATTACTAGTTTTCATAAATGAATCATACACACTAACCGTATGGGTATAACACTAAGTCTACAATTAGCGCAGTCGTGGTGACGAAGCACAATGACTTGATGTTTGTGGGGACATTCCACTATGTTGAACAGAAAAGGCTCCTGTCAAATTGGAAACGAGCAAAAAGGGTTCTCAATCGTATCTACAAATTCAAAAATTCAATAGTGAGGAGGGGTAACAAAGGGTCACGGAACTTCGCTAAAAATCACCAGTGCATGGTGGCCAGAATGTTAGGTAATTTGGCAGTCACAAAACTGGAGAAAACCTTATCTACATCCATAAAACCTTACCCACACCGCGGCACTTATAGACAGAGACTTCAGATCATCAAGCAGTAATAAAGGCCTACGAAGTCAATTTCAGAAACTGCGACATTGATTGGGCAGATCATCGTGTAGTTGGAAAACCAGTATAGTCAAAATACCTCCATACGAGAATGCATGACCGAACTCGGTGATCACAGCTGCATCGGTCTAGAGGTCTAACACTCTGGCCGATCGATACACACAAGAGAGTCGACCAGCGACTAATTCGCTTTTAGGTGACCAATTACGCACATATCAGAATGCCCCTTCAGTGCTCGGTGCAGACCCGCCAGTTACGCCAGGCACATTCCTATTTTCCCACACAAATTTCAATTTATAATCAACAGGCATTTGGAAACACTTAAGCAACGAAGGTTTGACCTACCAGTACAAGCCCATATAAGTCAGAATACCACACTTTAAGGTCACTCAAGATTTATATATATATATATATATATATATATATATATATATATATATATATATATATAAGCTTGCTGGAGCAACAGCAGGCACGTCAGGGACAACTATAACGAAGGTACGGTCATCAGAACACTGAATCAATATACATTAGAAGAAAAGCAAGTAAAAGTTAAACGTTTGACGAAGCATTGGTTAAGACCTACCATGCTTCAGAGATTAACGTTTCATTCAAGAGCCGACCGGTAGAGGTGTCATATCTTAAATACAGCTTCATCGTTCTGTATTTATTTTTATCTTCCGTTACCAATGAGGATACGTTGGGGAAACCACTCAGTGACTATCAGCATTCAGTACAAGAAGCATCGCTATCCTTCCCGAACATTTTGGTGAGACATTACGTCTACCGTAAATCGTAATACATTTCGATGGTTGTGAGCCCTGTTTTCACTGTGTGACTCGGGTCAGAGCGCCTTCCCTGTTTGGAAATATTGCACTTAACTGTAAACAGATCGTAACAAAATCTCGATGGAGCTCACTGAACGACGGAAGTTTATATCCGTTTCGTCGCATTCCTTTCGGGGAAACCAACGATGTCGCAGCCTTTCAGAGAGTAATCCACAGTATCACCACGATAGAAATCTGGCCAAACTCATTGGAGTCATCCACATGTACGAAATGAAGACACAAGTGTTATATTTACCAGGAAAACTAAACTTTCGGCTTGCTAAGTTTTTGAAGAGATTAGTAAACCGAATCCTGACTGTTTGAAACCTTTCCGAAATTTATCCCCACCATGTGGTCTGAAGTCCCGATGGTGCGTCGTCGGTTTGTCTCCCTGTTATTCTCAGTGAATTTTCCACTTCTCTTGAAAGGTCCTCCCTCCGTGAAGAACAAAATACTTCCGTTACCCGGAGAAGTTGTCTTTTGTTCCCAGGCGCCAAATGAAGAATTAAGGAAAGCCATCGTCACGAAGGTTGATCGCATCGTCTCACCAGTCGTTGAGACAGACGTTACCAATTTTGCGATAGCTGCCACTTTTACTCAAAATGAAGACCAGTTACCCTCTTCTCTAGAACCTTTTCGCTAAGTGAGCGACGGCATTCAGCCGTGGAGAACAAAGCTTACACTATGATTGAAGCTATTCGAGACTTGATAATCACGCAAACAAAAACAAAAACGATAAAATCCAGCGATGGACGATAGGACTATTATCATACAGCTTCGATGTTTGGTGCTGCCGCGAGGGGGAACAAAATCGTGTGGCTGACGCGTTATTTCGTAGCTATCACTGAACACTGTCCTTCGGAAAACGTCACTATTCTTTGGCAGCTGGGCGTCATTCGGATGATTGATTTTGCACGTTTCGGAGAATTTACCGTTCTCTGTCGAGCAAGTGATGTGATAACCTCGCGTTGCTCAGCTTATGCAGAAATTAAACCAAGTCTTGTAAACCACTTGACAGGAACTTAATCATAGCAACCCAGCCGTTTAAACGACAAAAAGTCGATTTCAAAAGATTCCTTTCCATCACTTCTAATAAATGTCTTCTCACTGTGATAGGCGAACGTTCCCGATTCTCGATTACCTTTGCTTGTCCCGACATGGCATCCTTCAGGGTGATTGAATGCTTCTGCCAGTTGTTCCGCATGCCATCTTTGTACATTCGGGCAGAGGTTTTTCCTCTAAGTCAAAGCGGTTGAAACAGTTTTACACAGCGAAAGTTAATTAGTTGAATGGGACTCTATGGAAAGCAAATACACTCGCCTCACATTCTCTTTTATGCACTACAGCGAGCAGCATTAACGGTTTTCCTACAGTCGTAAATCGACATCGGATGTGTCACTG
>LOND01003569.1:15679-32453 GCA_014220965.1 Paragonimus kellicotti
CTGCACTGTAATACTATTCTCTCACTCTGTCTATACTAATCAGCAAAACGCAGTTACTTACAGTTTCAAAATAAAACAAATTGAAAACCGGCGAACAATCATCAGTCATTCATTAACAGTTTCATTTCGTTGCATTCGGTATCATGCGAGAATATCCAAGTCACTCACCAAAGGCGTATAAACGTCTAACGCAAACTAAAGACACTAAGCATAACTTCCTCCAGATTCGACGCGACTGAAAGTAGTATCCATGCTGTTGTCCATCCACAACAGAAGCTTGACTCAACGTGTAGCAGCTGTCGATACAGAACTAATTCAATAACTATTAACCAGTCGATTACCAAAAACACCAACCACAGGAGACATTGATTGTTGTTGTTTAGCGCCGAAACTGTTTGATTTTTTACTTGTTGTATTGTCCGGTCGATTCACAGTCTAAGTCGCCATCTTCCTGACGAGTAGTCGACTGCACGACGACAGTTAGTCCATGCAAATTGTCATTTAGGACCGTTGTTCTTCAATTGGTATCGGTCACTCCAAATGTACGCAGTCACCAGAATTCTCCTTCGGTGAGATCTAGAAATGAGGTGCGTGACTCTGACGCTGCGCATCAGTTGGAGTTTATATTTTTCCCCTACTAAAATGCAAAAGTGGTTCACTCAGTTTTCTTCAAAATTACAAAAATTAATCTGTGCGCTACAAATATTAGAAGGCTATAAAATTTGAAACACTGTTTCGAATGGAATTTTTATGTTCTGTTCGAGATTGAAAGTAGACGTAAGATACCACTTTGTCCATCCAGTCTTAACAACCTGGTAAGATTCTGTTGTGACCTTGAAAGGAACGCGGCTAACTTGATGAGCTATCTCACAACCAGTTTTTTTCTGATTTTGTTATTCCATGACATACGGCTTGATCAAGTTTTTCAAAATCATGGTTCTCAACAGTTGTTTACAAGACGTGATTCGGTAACCCTTTTGCTCTCGAAGATTTTGACAAACCATAGTTGTTGTGAATAACAACAGAAATAAAGAGGACGCTTCTAATACGAAGTCCTCAAACGTGGTGGTTGTTATGTTTTGATTTGATTCTTTTTAGACTTCCCTGAAAGAAGCAATCATTAAAAATGCGGAAAAATCAGAAGCAAAGTTGTTGCATGACTTATTCAACTCAGCTGGACTAGATGGTCATTTTCTCACCTCAACCGCTACGACTTGTGAAGGTCCTTCTGGGATGATACAAGATAAATGATGCCATCTTCGAACAACCTTGAGCGTAAAATTTACAATCAGAGTTGCAACATGCATTGGCTACAACGGATGACAGTAGCTCGATCGACAAGTTTGCTTCACTCGCTGATATTGTCCGGAACTTTACCGTCGCATCCAATTTATGCACGGCCATTTCTGTTCTAATGAATAGTTTTTCTTGCGTCGATTTTCCAACGCGCTTCAACCTTTTTGATGATGCGAAGAAGCGCCAACAGATGGACAATACTGTTGTACTCCTATTTGGACGCAGTCAAAATTAAATCATACAGGAAGTAACAGCGGTGGAAAAAGCACGTGATTAATGCAAAGTACACACACTATAGTACACCAAAGTACACACCATATTCTTACATCTACAAGCTGTAGTACCAGTTTTAAGTGCGTGCATGAATGCCCCGTTGGCCAGTGAACGCGCGGCCATTCAGAACGCAGCTTGAGTCTCGGAGCGAGCGTGAGGCACACAGGACGGTCATGACGCGTATAAAACGTCACTTCCGTCTTAGCTTGAAGGCCGATGGAAACCATAGCCAGTGATCTGTGTCCTTTGACAAGCTGATCTGCGTTTTGTGCGTTCTTGGATATACGTTCAAAGACTCTTTGGTTGTGCATCCGAGTTCACAGCTAGCCTTTTCAGGTAATGCTGACGCTTTGTCAGTTTCCTGGTGATACATTCACTCCGCGCTATCACATACGAGTCGTGGAAATCGTAACCCTGCCGGCAGTTTAGGAACTGCCAATGTCTATGCCTGAAGATGGTACAAAATTTGAGATCAACCTGGAAAGTCCCTCAACATGAAGGCAACTCTGAGGCAAACGCGCAAGCCGTTCCATGACTATCTTCAAGTTGTCTCTGATTTTGCGCCAGTGAGAAACACCCATAATCATTCTACCGTCCCACTTCAAAATCCGTGCCGTTTCTTCCATTTATCCGGATAGAGTAACCTGGACACTTCGTCAAACATGAGTTGGTGTTACCTGCTATTCTCTACTTGCTCACGATGCATCCAATGCCATACGGTCATCTCTCCTTCTAACGAAGGCAAAATATATAAGATCTTTACGCCGTACTCTAATGCGCAGGCTGTCTCTCCGAAGAGAAACTGGCATTCGGTCTAAAGTCATACGGGATCCACCATATGTTGAGGTAATCACAGTTCGTCGACAGCCAGTCAGAGTAAGAACGATCCGAACTGTAAGCTTGTGCTCCCTGAGTGATTTTGGATATACGTTAAAGGGCCTCATGATCAAACAGTGATCGGTTGCTCCAAAAATTATCGAATCACCTAACGTTCCTGTTAAAATGCTTTCAAGAGGGTGATATAGGTTGCTTAACATGGTAGAGCGGTAAGGTGTCTTCTTTGCGTCGCACCACCATCCTCCATAGGTACTGTCAAAGTCACCAGTAGCTGGTATTAGAGTAGCGGGGATATTATTGTAAATGAGAAGATTCAGACCTCTGCCTGCGGTCCGCTAATACTGAAGCAGTCTGAGCATAAGAGTGTGTACGTCGACGAAAAAATTCCAGCACACAACAGTTTCTATGACAACCATATCTATGCAAGAACCAGAACTGCGAGGTTATGAATTCAAACCCATTTCTCCATATCAACACGCTTGCTTGAGCGGCCTTAAAAATTTTAGTTTACCGTTCTTATCCAGACGGGCTTGTTTCCATGTTTTTGAAAGAAATGATGGACGCAGGTAACGAAACAGCTATTATTCTAACTTGTTTAGTGAAAGCACAGGCGTTCCCCCAACGGATTTGGTCTTCTCTGCGTGAACAAAAACTCCCCGACAAACATGTCTCGCCTCCTCTTATCCCGCCTACTTTGCAGACTTTTTTAAGGTCACCTTCAAGCGTTCGAGGTTTTCTAGGGCCAGCTCTGTCGCTGTGCGCCTGTCGCGCAAGGCACTTTTGTTGTCCGCTCAAGAGACATGTGAGTCGATGCCACAGCTCCTAAAACAAATATGAGCGGTTTCCGTGGCGCATTTATGCCCTCCGCTTCTCTACCAAGATGGAACGTTGTGACTGTTGCAGCTTGATCTTTTTTGTGTCTCAGTAGTTCACTTAACACCTCACGGAAAACATGCTTTACACAAATTACATGAAGTAAATTACTTACACTGATGTCTGTTTTTTTAGAAGTGGACGGTGTTCTGCCAAAAAACTATTCCGTAAATATCGACTGTTTTTCACTGCTACATTTAGTTACCTCCATCCCAAATGTTTGTAAATTTGTCATTTGATGTTAGAATATCACTATGTTGCAGCCCTATTATGAAAAGCCCCCTTCCTCATTCTCCGGATTTTCATGTGAGTGGGTCCAGCAGATGCGGTCGACAGGAAAGCAATTCACTCTTCTAGCAGTTAATGCTCTAGCGCAGTTTCAGTGGAAGCAGTAGTGTCTGATAAAAGCAGCTTGGAAGCTGTCTGGTTTTTCATTGTTGCGCTGATGATAGATTTGGTGGGGGGAAAGACAACCGTTTGATTCATCTATCTTTATACTTTTTTGCATTATGTGGCAGAAACTGTTTCACGAATGAAAGGTGTAGTGGATAATTTAATTTATAAAAATTTGCCCACGCACGAAAGTTGCATGAAATCCGGCTTGAGTTAAACGCGCTGGAATGTCAACAGGCATCGAAGACCAGATCGAATATCCGCATCTTCTTATCCGCTTTTCAGTGCAGCCAACTAAACACAGGCAGTTTTTGACCGACAAGTCGAAAGTCAGCAAAGCGTGTTTGCTAGTAGCCATTTTATTCAACTTCACTCGCTGAACTTAGGGTGATTTTCCTTCAGATAGAGATGGCACATTTGTAAGCCGTTATGCTGACAGTTTTATGAAATCCACTTTGATGAACACTCTTGCCGGAAACGTTTAAGTGCGTACGTGCACTAAATTAACGCCTTCCCAGGTATACTCAATAATACCAGACGCGAAATAAAAACACAACTAATTGCGGGAGACCCAAAGTATATTATACGATAATTACAATAGGTCTCAATCAGTGCTAAGCGACACCGACACGTGGAGATAGCTAGGGAGGTTGAGGATTCCGACCGTCGAATGAGTGAGGCGCCATTGTTGCGCATAGGCCGACAAGCATGCAAACAAACAAACGCGATCGCATGCAACAAGCAGACGGCAGGCAAAGATCCTTAAGATCCTATGTACAATGTGAACTATGATTTTGGGAAGAATTTTACACATCGTACAGCAGGCAGACCGGGGTTATCTCCAGGTCACTACAGCGTTAACCGGTGAGAAGTAAACAATCGTTTCATCTAGGCGGTTATAGCGTCTACCACTGATAATTTGCCAATTTAACGAATCACCGTGGGATATTGCGAAATTCTTACTAAAATATCCGTACACTTAAATATGCCAGGCAAGCAGTGAAGCAATGGGGCAACGTTAGATAAAGAGTGCCAAAACAAAATGTCCGAACAGAATTTTTTTAAACTGGACGATTAATCGGTCGAAAAACTCGTTTCTAATTATGTACATTTTGACGCGACTGCTTACGTATGTAGTGATTTTACTGGAATGTAGCTTCCACATTGAATCTGTTAGTTGAGTTAAACCGTTAGCATGTAAACCGATAGTCGTCGGTGGCGAAAGAGAGTTGTGCGGGAAAAAAAGTCTTTACGTATTCCTTTCAAACGTTCACTTACGACTGTTAAAAGATAGTTGAAGTGAACGTAGACTCCCTGATCCACCAGGTGTAGTCAACGTCGTTTGTAGAGCAAGTTATACTGAAAATGTTTTGTACGGCCGTTCCTTCCGAAGATAGGTCGCTGAGCAGTGCCACTGTTTTCAGGAATACACTTAACTCTGTCGCCGCTAACAACCCGTTCTCTTCATGAACATAAAAACAGTATAATTCTGAAGTCTTTTGTTCCACTCTGGAGGGTTTAACCTCGCTGTTTGAAAAACCTCCGTTGAGAAGTGTACAATATTGGCAACAGTTTCAAAGGGCCAGAATGTCGCTGTCACTAGAAAGCTAAATTTCGCTGCTGGTGAGAATTCTGCAATTGTTTGGGATCTTCCGGAATGTAGCGCCAATTGCTAAAACTCCACGACCAACGTGGCTAGGGGCCTGCAGAAACCTCTTTATCACAATGCTCGTTGAACTCTGTGACCGCAATTCTACCGCGAAGCTAGGCATGTAACTAAGTTTGGTGCATATTGATAAATCTCAGTTGGCTAAAGTCATACTTTCGATATCTGGCGTGATAATAAATTTTTTCTTGTGCAGACATACTTATGAATTATTCTAAGGCACGGATGTGCCCTGATGTGCCTTAGTCTAAACGACAAAGGCGTAACCTAGTTAGCAAGCACTCTTGGACTGCTGATCGATCTCAAAATTTTATCATTAGGGATGTCTACTACTTCTCCGAGGACGACCAGAAACATGACAAGAACCAGTGGGTACTGTCGTCAGCTGAACATACTGACGTCTTTGCGCAGCATAATCATCGCACCCTGTGCCCCGAGACAAAGATTATCAAAACTTATCTTTTTAAGACAGCCTCGAAAGACGTGGTGCCGCATATACTGCGGCAGCCATCGACTTAGCCTTACTCTGCGAGAATTTCGCTTAACTCGAATCTTTCCAAAGAATGGAATGGTTTGCTAAGAGCTAGTCGCCTAACATAGAGTAGTCGCTTTATAGTGCCTATTTAGGACAGTAAAGTCAAAAACTTACTGCGGCCGAGTTCTGTTAATTCAACCACAGCCTCCTGGTTGCAATGCGAAAGAACCACTACATTAACTGTTCTGCTGAATCAAATAAGTACATGTGCGCAAATGTGCTTAAGAACTTCAACAAAGCAGTAGAGCTCCGTCAGCATTTTTCTCCTGCAACACCCTGGATGGTTGCTTTGACTTAATCGTGGTTAAGCACTTCCTATCTGGATTCTGAGTTTTTCATGGAGAATATGAGTTCTCCCCCCGCTGACGGGATAAGAGGGAGAGAATGGGGGTTGACCTTCTCTGACCACACTTCACTTCAATGACCCTCTTTATAACAAGTCAGTCATTTCTGCAATTCCGAAAACAGTTCGGCGTACGATTCGCCTTAACACTCTTTATCTTTGGCTCATGAGTGCATTCCGTTGCTTTTCATCCACTGGTAATACAAACGATGAATTTTCACTATCTGGATTTGGAACTTATAACCCCTTAATCATCCCATGTTCTTTTAATGGGTGGCATCAAATTACTGGAAGTTGGTTTTTCAGACTTCTCATTCGCAAGCCATCGCAACTCTTCCATATAATTGGGTACTGGATTTCATGGGACGCATTTCTGGTTCCATTCAGTGGCGCAGTAGCCATAACCTGTTGCGACTAAGATGTACATATACATTCGAACAGTTTATGATCGGACAGTGATCACGCAACTATTTTGGTTGACTTCACATGCAGCACGAGTCTTATCTTCACAGTGGCTTGTGATCGCAGAAACTTTTGAAAAATCGATGTGACCACTCGGCAACACACACCCTAAGGAAGTTCACCCCTTCCCGTTTTGTTGATGATCTTTGTGAACTGCTAACTACCGTTCTTTCCGTAGCGGTTGTTAAATCTACACCATCGGCAGCTACTAAGCGGAGTAAGCCTTCAAGCCAACTACTGACGATTGAGTAACTTGTTGGCCAACTTAGTCTAATGTTTATATAATCTAAAAGTCAGGGAACAGTACCCATCAGTTGAAAACTTGTAAGCATGACACCCATTTCTAGGGGTTGCAAGTGACGTCGTCCCATGGATTACCGACCAATCGCCGTGCTATCAATCACACCGAAAACTCTACAAATGCTCGTACACGATTCACTTTATATATATTCGACCCCTCGAGGCTTCTGATGTAATGTACAGCACGGGTTTTACACGGTCCGTTTGTTCACCACAAATATGGAGAAAGCCACTGATTAGTGGAACGGAGCAGTTGATCAAAACAATGGCACTAATGTCGTATACTTCGAACTTGCCAAAGCATTTGATGACAAGAACCACTATTTTTTAATCGGTTAGCTTCTTCATTGTGGAATTCGAGTCAACTTCCTTCAGTGGTTCGGGTCATACCGTGGAAATCGTTTGTGTAAGGTTTGCGTAAATGACGTCCTATCTGCTGCTACTTATTACTTCGAAGGATGACCGCTATAGATAGTTTTTATCAAGAATGACCTGGGAACATTTAATTCGCCTACTGCCTTGATCTTTATGAACGCTGAAGCAAATGCAAGAGGGCCAATATTATCCTGGTGTTACTCAACTATCTTTTTGGTCAGTTCGACACATGTTGTTCTCAGCTTCGTTACAACAGTTCCGCTGCGCTGCACGTTTATAATGAAGTTATGATCTGAACACTTCCTCTTTCAGGGTATAAGCCGCTCTTGGATAATGTGCAATATCACACCACTAAGGCTTTCCTAAACCTGAAAACTAAGCTTTGTGAGGAAAAACCGACATCGTCCGCTTGCAGGTGATTTTGCGCTAACCTTCTTGATTACGAAGCTTCCGCGGCTTGTCGATAAAGGGGGATTCAACGTACCAGACTTGAATGCAAATACAGCTTTCCCTAATTGCCTGTCCTCAGGGCTTAGAGCGCTCCCCCCCGGTCATGTTGGTTTCGTTTACTCTTTGGCGGCTTTCAACATTTATTACCTCAGCATGGGTACTGCATATTTTTCCCACTTAAGCTTGTTCGCGAGAAACTGGCGATTCTTCACATCGATATATGGAATTCTCGTACACCCCTGCTTCGTACTTCTGTCATCTACCCACTGATTCACTCATTCACGGAAGGAGGTCGTGCAACACTGTCATCCCAGATTGTCCGACTAGCGATTACCAACCCAAGAATCTGTGAGTCCTCCGTCAACACAGTTCGGAATTCGCACTCGAGAGACAGATGAAAATGCGACTAAAACTTATTTATTGCGTAAGTCGCTGTATAGGCAAGCGTATCCATAAATCACATAGTCCAAAGTACAACGCTTTGGCTTTTACTATGTGGAATCAAAAATCCTGTGTACTGCTGAGGTTGGTCATAAATGAACTACTACGTCAAATGTTGCAGCCTTTAGAGTAAACCAGAAGTGCCTTTTTAATAACGCGCGTTTTTACTGATACAGCAATATTGTTAGTTGACCGTGACTGGAGTTGCCCAGTGATATATTTGGGAAGTTGAATAATATCACACACTGGTCACGTATCAGTCTCGTTCCCTCAAACCTTAGCGTAGTAAATTTTACTGACCTATCAAATCATCTGCATGTCTACTGGCTTAAAATGGGCGTGTGTCGACCACGATAGCGTAGAGGGTCATTCACATTGATTAAGTCACTTATTTTGTTCCAGCATGGTCCACTATTTCGGCAGTTAATGCATTGGTCTGAAGCCGTAGGCTCATGATCCAGTCCATTTGTCTCATTTTGTAGCAAACAAGCTTATGTTAATCTGAAAAGCAATCTTTGAAAACCGGATGTACAGCCAGTCTTAAAGATCAAAGCAAGTACCAGGAAAAGATCAACATTACGAATATAACTGTGGTTTAAGTGGATGAGAGTCGCCCAATGCTCTAGAACGGTCTCTAAAAGCGCGGCTACCAATCAGGGACGGGAAAATTTTTCAGCGGTTAATAACCCAGTAAGACATTGTTGTTTGACGAGGGTACAAAGGCGCAGCTTATGGAGCCTACTTGGCGTGGTCTTATTGGCTGTTATCCGCCACAAACAAGCACTGCTGCGCGATATCTGCGCTGAAGGAGAAATGTGAGAGGAATAATTTAAACTGGATCGTACTTTTTACTTACGTACTCACTTCATTTGAGTTTCTCGAGGACTAGTTTCTTGTCATCTATTATTGTCCACTCACACTAATAACTTCGCCGGAAAATACTGTAGCGTCTGTGTAGTATTTTTTGTCTCATAAGGTTCACTGTTTTTGTAGCCGAGTATCATTATCAAGTTTGCTCGTACACTTGGCGTTTAAACTATTTGAGTCAAAAAAAAACAATTCTTCGCAAAAGTCGCTTGCCTTGCATTCAGTCTTTGCTTCGTATTAACTGTGAGTTGATATTTTGGGGGACTAAGCGGTAAAGTAATCAGCCATCCATTTCAGCGCATTTCTGAATTTACCTGTCTCCACGACTACCTCCGCCGTTAGTTGAAAATGCCCTTGGTGCAGCAAGATGGGTTAGGTCCATTGTAACTACCTTCAGTCAGTTAGACGGAACTCAATCTAACGTACCTTTCCCAAGTACCTTGGGTCCGTCCCTTTTATTTTAATCATATTTCCTCTCGTACCCAAGCCGTATATAATGTTTGGATCCGCTACACTATTTCCAGCACAGCTCTTCTCAACGCTGACGATTTGAAAATCTGCAGAGCTAGTGCTTCTTATGCACGGCAGTTCGCTTTTGATGAGATTAAACGTTAATTACACGATTGGACCCCCTTCTAAATGACAATAATACGTAAAAACGTGTTGCTGTGAGCACCAAGTGATATGGGAACTCTGACAGTGTGTATGCGATACAAAGTGCACTCAGCAAAGTAAACAGCACGAAAACCCATCTGAAGGAGTTTGGGAATCTGAACGTCGTCTAGCTTATCTTCCACGTGAGTTCGCTTGAGGGCGGTGAGATCTTGCCAGGAGGGATTTGCCAGTCTTAAGGTTTAGCGCGATGCAGTTATTAATACGCGACTGCGAGACCGATAGCCCACTGGAAATTGATATAGCACCGCTGTCACTAGATACATTGTCAACATAATGGCAATAGGCATGAGGAAAACTAAGACCGTATCGTTCACCTGCTACTTCTACCAACGTCAAACAAGCCTTAAGTTGTATCCCAAAACAAGCGTTACCAAAAGACTATTCCAATTGGCGATCACCCCGCGAAAAAATTTTGTCTGAAAAAGTTTGTGAAGTCACTTTTGAAGAAACTTTTCGGTGTGATCTTCTGACTCAATTGGACCCGCGAGAGTAAAAAGATTCGCTGTTAGCCCTTGAGAGAAAAAAGGAAAAAGTAAGAATGCGGTCTTCTCGAAGCTTTCGGTGTTTCAGAAGTTAAACATCAGGGAATTCGAGCTGAGAATCGCAAAAGAACGTTCCGGAGACCCACTTTGATTTTTGTTGCAGCCCGCTCTATACACTCGAAATGCNGCATCAGGATCACAGGCATTTCAGACTTTTAGGTCGTCGGCATAAAGGAGGCGGTATAAAAAATAAGGTCCGGAAGATCATTGATATATGTCAGAAACATTGGTGGACCAAGCACGGATTTTTCAGGAATTCCGGTGGATCCTGGAGTGGGAGAGGAGAGGTCCAAACCGGTTTTATGAACAAAAGGACCGCGTGGAACAGGCTCGGAGACTCTAGCAAGGTCAAGGAGGATAAAGTCTGAGGTGTGGTCTTTGTCAGGGTATCGACGGAGATTCACACATTGGTTATGCATGGCCGGTCGGTGAGGAAGCCACACTGAGTAGAGGAGAAGCGGTTATTTATGATAACGCTTTTTGACAAACGCCCTCAGTTCCTAGCACGGGATGCTGTGAGGCTGATCGCCCGATAACCAGCAGGTGTGTGTTCATCGCGTGTTTTAACTATAAGTATGGCAGTGGCTTTACCTGTGACATCGGAAGAGTGCCGGTTCGATTTATCAATTTAAATAGATTATTGAGGGACGCCGCTAGACCCAAGGCTGTTTCTTAAAAGTTTCCGGGACGGACCCCCTCTGGTCTGGCTGCGCTAAAAGGATTTATTTTAAATGAAGACACTGAGCATCAGGGCCAGAAATGTTAAATGTCAAAGATGACTAGTGGAATGAGATCATCAAAGGCTAGTGTCTGTTCTGGACGAGGCCTTGTAAATAGTTCGACATTTTGATCCCAAAATTTCTCACGGATCGACCTTGTCAAGAGTTTCGAAAATCCGCAGCCGAAGTCTTCATGAGAAGCAGCTACTTTGTTGAGCTTGGGCACGTTGACATCACCCATAACAAGAAGGCAGGGAAAGCGTTACGTGGAGGAGAAACGGTCTGCAGAGGCAAGAAGGAGATTATCGTGGGATGCGTTACATGATGGCAAACGGCAAGCGACCCTCACAAGGAGCAATGTCGCAATTACGAAGCTGAAGGTTGAACCGGGGCACAGCATACTCCTCTGGGTGATGCATTCTCCTGACAGTCGCCACCGGAAGCTTCTGACTTAGGAAAAGAGCAGGGCTCACCATTAGTCCACGGGAGGAGTCTGTTTAGTACAGTGAGAACCCAGGAACACGCAGTTCATTGTCATCGAAATCCGCGGAAAGCCACCCATCCTTGGAAGCAATAATATGAGGGCTAGTGTTGTGGGCCGACTGTCCGATTTCTAGTAGTTTGCTTGAAAAGCCCAGACGGTCTGTAAACAAGCGATTGTGGACTATTTTCCCGTTTGGCTGGATAGAACAGGATGCAAAAGAGTACGAATAAGTGCTTAGAAAAAGCAATCCTAATAACGACGAGGAATGCGTGAACGTCGGCAGTTTCGCACGTTTTCTTGCAGTTTAGCAGTCGTTTCATCACAGCCTGAGCGTATGTGAACGTCCTCGAGGGATGCCTCGTTCATTTTTGTTGACCGAAGGCCGATGAATTTTGAAATGCCTTCGTTTTCCGAGCCAGTGAAGAGTGATTCTCACTTTGACGCCCACAAACTTCGGGTGACCCTTTAGACTGAAAGAGGACAGAAATTGACCTCGATCCATCCGGGCGAAACGCGGTTGGAGTGAGCCAAATGTAAATCGTCCTGGATGCAGGAGGTGACCCTCGCAGACTCAGTTTAGCTAAAACCTGTCCAATACAATACAATCTTTATTGTCCAACTCGCTGGTTGCCATGTCGCGCGCGCGCTCGCGTTTATGAATCGGAATTCCGGTCCACAACACACACCCGGTTTCCGCTCACACGTCGTGTGCACTTCTGCCTCATTTGTGTTCTTGACCGACGTCTATTGTCGGGAAGTTTTCCTCCTGCTATTTCTCGTCCGTTGGCTCGATCTCGCTGGACGATATCTCATCCGGCCAGCCATGTTGTGTGCAATCTGGCCGCTGTGGGCATTTGGACGTGCCTCGCCGCCACGTTGAGGTATTTCGTCGGAAGTTAGATTACTCGCACCTCCGATTTGGTAATCCACTACACAATTCCCGACTGCCACATAAAATTGGAGCACGAATTCCGGAGTCGTACACTGAACTTTTTTATTTCGCTGTGGGACCGATCACCCACAGACAGGAGCGTCGATTATTGAATAAACCATTTTCAACAATGTGAAGTCAACGGAAATAATGTAGTGGAGCTGAAGCCTTCGGAAAGTTCTTTACCTTGCGCACTGCGGAGGTTTTGTTTCATTTTTTCACATTCATTACCCTGGTACGACGGATTCAGCCATTTACCCCAATGTGAAGTTAAGCCGTTTGGAATGTTGTCTGTATTCGTTAAAGTTATCTCAACCATTTTCATCAATGATGTTCTCGCTAACATCAAGCAACAAAGAACTGTACATTCTGTCTGATTCATAGCACTTACCCGAAATATTCATTCTGTGCACACTGCTACTTTTAACCGAATCAGGTAAATAAATACATCGCCGTCGCGTTAAAGTGCGTCGCCGAAAGTTGGATCAATTGCACCTCCAGGCTTGATAATCCACCACACTCGCCCCTCCTTTAAGGAACTTGCTGCGATTGTGCCAGGGTGCCAAGTGTACAGCATTGATCCATCGCCCACGAGGACCTTGGTTAATTTGGAAGCTCGTATTCCTGCAGTTCGTGATGGTAAATGGTCCGTTCCACGCTTTTAGAATTTGCCTGCGCCGGGGCCGGATGTTTCTGGTCGGCCGTAGTCTCTTACTTTCACTTGGTCTCCGATCCTGAACGGGCGCCATTTATGTGTTGTGCCTCACGTCATATCTTTGCTTATTTCGGCGTTGTCTTTCTGTTGTCCGTTCAAGCGCACGGTGTTCCAGTGTCGTCGTTCTTGCGGCACTAATTGTCCCTCTCTGTCTCTGGACACGCAGATATCGGCAATTATCCGTTTCGAGGGATTCGGCTTGAAGGTCGTTCAAAAGGGAAAACGGTCATTTTGGCGCGAATCCTCGTTTTTAAAATATTTTTGGAAATTTTAAAATCAAAATTTCAGGAAAAGTACCTACAGTACATCAATTGTAAATATGTAGCGTTGATGGAAATTTCAAGTACGTCGATTAAACGCCAAAAGTACTGGTTTAGTGACGGAAACTTCATTATTTTCGCGAAAATAACCCGTTATTGGCGTTAGCTCATTTTTTCAAGTCTTATAAATGCGCTCATTGCAATTTCCCAGTTGAAATACGTCATTCTATAGCCTGAGAATGCTTCATTTTGCGGCGTTTTGAAGATATGGTCGAAATGGAAATATACGACCATACAATGTTGGCATTGCATTTCAACAAGAACACCAAACCAGTAGTTTTGGCACGTAATCGGTGTATTTCAATTTTCCATCAACGCTACATATTTATAATTGATGTACTGTAGGTGCTTTGCCTGAAATTTNAGTCATCACACCAACTGGTCGATAAGTTACAGGGGAGTGTCGATCATCCGGCGTATAAATAAGAATTACGATATTCTGCTCACATCCTCTGGGAAGGATACCAGTATTAACTGTTCATACGGAAAAGTTATGAAATGGTTTGGAAAGTACAGAAGACGTCCCCTAAATATTAGCGGATGAGTCTGGTTTGGATCTATTTAACAAAAGAGCTGGACTAAGAAGTCAAATCCTGAACGTCGTGCACTGAGAATCCTGCATATAAAAGAAGCTGCCCAAATTCCAGGGAAGAAGGTGACGAGTCAAAGTTGTAAACGGCGGTTTACTAATCCTTGAGTAGTTCAACAACGACGTTGGTTATGAAGGTGATTTCACTGTTTGATTGTTGCAAGGACATAACTGGAGTTGAGGTCTCTGTGAGGATGTTGTGTGTAATTAAAGGAGAAGCTTTTGTTTGAGCGCTTTTCTGAGCACCATTAATTGCTCCCGGAGACGACTGCGGTGGATTTCCGATTTGCATCCACTGCGAAGTTCACGCAATGTTGCGATGTCTTCGGCTTTATGTGACTGTCTGTTTTTAGCAAAACTACAATCTCCAGCGGCTGTGAAGAAGTCGGTGAATTCTTCTTGGGGGAGGAGTTCGGGAAGAGCTGGAGTAGTTGGGCTATGATCACTGATTATCATTATCAACTGCTTCAACTGCTTCCAACTGCTCCTTCGCAGATTGGTGTCTGCAGCAGCAGTTGCAGACGTATAAAAGAAGAAGGTTTTCAGGCACTTCATTCAATTCACATAAGACCGCTACTTTAGTTTGCTGATAAAGTCGTGTAAACCGGCTTGAAGAAGAATATACCTACGGTTCAGCGTCTTGTCACGGACAAGTGGGTATGCGTGAGACTCTCGTCCACTAACAATTTAAAACGCCTTTCCTGAAGAGCAGTCGAAACGTAGTCTCAACAGGCATCGAACTAAAAGAACGCAGTAGCGGTTTGGAAACAAACCGCACATCTACGGTAATGTTTAGAAGTATGATTAGAAGCCAGATCTAGCTCAATCTGTGACTATGGCACTTGCAGCGGCAGCATATGCATGTATGGTCTTTGCCAGCAGGGAACAAGGTTATTGTACCACACAAGTCAGTTCACGCTCTCTGAACCAACCAATGGAACTGAGGGCAAATCAAGGGGAAACAGTTGATCATGCGTAAGACAATAAGACAATATAGATATTATAATACCATATTATGGTTGGCATGCGGTAAAACAGTGCTTTTCTTAATGCTTCTCTTATGAAAATCATAAACTTATGAAATCCCATTCGTTTAAATAGCCTAAGCTGTTCGTCCCATATGTATTGAGGGAACTGGGCAACATCTCATATATTCACACATACATTCTAACGACACATCCCACTCAACCCTTATGATTAAGGAATAGAATGAATTCCTATTATATGACGCATATTAGGGTAGTTCGACTCAGTGTGGTACTATATAGTAGTACACAGAGAAGATTCAGCGATTGATACACGTGTTTGAGGCAGTGGCCCAACGTAACCCGGATCCAGTCGGTTTTTCTTTCAGTGTCAAGCGGGCTTCCGTTGATCTAAAATGCAATCATTGAAAACAGGGTGTAGCACCGCTCTTGGGGATTACAGTAAATACCAAGAACAGAGTAAGGTTACATGAATAATGGATTTTTTCGTAAATGAGAATCAAGCAATGCTTTAAAGCGATCTCTGAAGTGCTGCTAACGACCTCAGACGGAAGACTGTTCCAAAGGTTAATAACCCTGTAAGAAAAGAACTGCTGCCTAAGGAAGGTCCGAGGACGAAGCTTGAAAAGCTTCCTGTTGTGTCCTCGCCGGCCGTCATCACTCGCTATCATAAAGAACTGTTCAACGAGACCTACTCTAAAGAAGTGTGTGAGAATTAAATCACCGCGGAGTCGTCGATATTCAAGTGGATATAGATCAAGAATTTCAAGTCGAGACTCGTACGCGACATTTCTCAAGCCCGTGACTAGTTTGGTAGCCGCGCGCTGGACACGCTCACAGCTAATATGTCTTTCTTCAGGCCGGTATACACGACCTGATTGGCATACTCGAGGAGCGGTCTTATATAAACTCCGTAGAGCGTCTGAAATGCACTCTTGTCTATGCGGGGAAAGTGCGCTTGATCATCCTAAGAGCGGCAAATCCCTTTTTTGCCGCCATCTCATGGTGATACGCGAAAGATAAATTAGACGACAACCAGATGCCCAGATCTTTCTTCAGATCGATTTTCATATCTACTGTGCCGAATGCACTATGAATCACGAAGGCATTGCCAGAGTCTCCACCGAGTGACATGTGTGCGCACTTTATTGTCATTTAGTGGGAGACTCCAATCGTCCGACCAGCGCTTAATCGCGTCAAGATCAATCTGTAATGCACTTGGGATCTGTGAAATTTCCAGATTTTTAGGTCATCGGCGTATAGGAGGGCGTTGCTGGAAATATTCTCCGGAAGGTCGTTGATGTAGATCAGAAATAACAGAGGACCTAACACTGACCCTTGAGGAACTCCCACAGAAATGAAAGAGGGAGATGAGAGATCTCATCCCGTTTACTTTTAAAGTTCTATTATCGAGAAAAGAGGCAATCCAGCGAAGAACCTCTCCTTGAATACCATAGGCTTCCAGTTTGTGTTCAGAGGGCCGTGTGGGACACGGTCGAAAGCCTTGGCAAAGTCAAAGAAGATAGCATCTGAGATGAGGCCATTGTCTTTGGCCTCCGTCAGGTTATCCATGAAAATAAGCATGTTCGTTATGCATGACCGGTTAGGAAGAAAGCCATGCTGGGTGGAAGAGAAAAGGTGGTTTGATAAGAAGTGGTTAAGGATGGCACGCTTTAATAAGCGCTCAATTTTCTTGCAGGGA
>LOND01003569.1:37990-50848 GCA_014220965.1 Paragonimus kellicotti
AATGCATCAGGATCACAGGCATTCCAGACTTTTAGGTCGTCGGCTTAAAGGAGGCGGTATAAAAAAGAAGGTCCGGAAGATCATTGATATATGTCAGAAACATTGGTGGACCAAGCATTGATTTTTCAGGAATTCCGGTGGATCCTGGAGTGGGAGAGGAGAGGTCCAAACCGGTTTTATGAACAAAAGGACCGCGTGGAACAGGCTCGGAGACTCTAGCAAGGTCAAGGAGGATAAAGTCTGAGGTGTGGTCTTTGTCAGGGTATCTACGGAGATTCACACATTGGTTATGCATGGCCGGTCGGTGAGGAAGCCACACTGAGTAGAGGAGAAGCGGTTATTTATGATAACGCTTTTTGACAAACGCCCTCAGTTCCTAGCACGGGATGCTGTGAGGCTGATCGCCCGATAACCAGCAGGTGTGTGTTCATCGCGTGTTTTAACTATAAGTATGGCAGTGGCTTTACCTGTGACATCGGAAGAGTGCCGGTTCGATTTATCAATTTAAATAGATTATTGAGGGACGCCGCTAGACCCAAGGCTGTTTCTTAAAAGTTTCCGGGACGGACCCCCTCTGGTCTGGCTGCGCTAAAAGGATTTATTTTAAATGAAGACACTGAGCATCAGGGCCAGAAATGTTAAATGTCAAAGATGACTAGTGGAATGAGATCATCAAAGGCTAGTGTCTGTTCTGGACGAGGCCTTCCGTCACTGTCTCTCGGTTCTGTTGGCAATGGGGGCAGGCTCGAATGAAATCAATCACATCTTTCCGCATCATGGGCCAAAATACCTTCGCCGCAGCAGTTCTCGTCTCCTGAGTATATCCGTGTGTGCAGTCAAACGAGACGCTTCCTCTGGTTCACCGGAATAAATGGCAGTCTTCGAGGTCGAAGCCCCCTCTGCACCTCCACATCGATGACGAGTAGACCGTTCTCCAGGTGTAGCCGGTCCCAGATCTGTAACAGATCGTTCAGTCCCGAAGTCAACGTCTTGGGTTTGGTACCTGCCAGTAAATGTTCACATATTTCGCGTACTTGAGGGTCTTGCTGTTGATTGACCAAGATGTCTTTATCGGCAACCAATACTGCGTTCACGGGTATGGCTTCAGTCGGCAGCTCACTTTCTTGTATATCGGTCGCGACAGTACATCAGGTACCTCATTGTTCGTGCCGTTGACATGTCCGATGGTAAAGTTGAACTCTTGCAGTCGAAGTGCCCAGCGTGCCAGTCGTCCGCGCGGATCCTTCGCCGTCTGCAGCCAGATCAGGGGTTTGTGGTCGGTCTCGACATGAAAGGTGGTCGCTATCAAATAGGTCCTCCACTTCTCCAGCGCCCAGACGATAGCTAGGCATTCTTTCTCCGTGGTGGAATACTTTCTCTCTGCTTCCGTCAGTACTCGGCTGGCATACTCAATTGTCCCCGACGGTTGTGAAAGAACTGCCCCGATTCCGATATCACTTGCATCAACTGACACCGTGAATGGCTCATTCGATATAGGGATTGTCAGGTGCCGCTGAATGCTGGTGGCTTCCTGTTTGAGTTCGTTGAACGCCACCTCCAAGTCCTCATTCTACACAAATTTCATGTCCTCCCTCTGCAGCTGAAAAGGTAGATATGGTTCCCGGGAGAACCCAGGCGTACCTTCTGAATCGTAATCGATCATTCGGAGAAAACATCTCAGCTACCGCTTCGATCGCGGTGTTGAGAAGTCTTTGATGACTGTCAACTTCTCTGACAGTGGTTGAATTTTTCCATTACCGAGACGAGAATTGAACTGCAGTCTGTTTGGCACTTCTTGTTACTCAGTTTTAGGCCGGCTGCATCGATTCGTTGTAACACTGCTCGCAGTCTGTCTACGTGTTCCGACACTGTATTGGAGAATACAACGATGTCGTCTCCGTATACGGTTACTCCTTCCTGATCCTCCAGAATGCGAAGTAAGAGGCGTCTGAAGGTAGCTGGAGCATTGCACAGACCAAACGGCATCCTGAGGAACTCGTACTGCTGTCCGTTCACACAAAAGACAGTCTTCGCTCTGTCCTTCCGTGCCATTGGAAGTTGGCAGCAGCATTTCAGCTTCGTGCCGGTGCGCAAAGATCTCCTCCATCTGAGGCATCGGGAACGCGTCTTTGATCGTCACTCGGTTCAGCTCTCTGAAATCGACGCAAAATCGGTAGGTTCCATCCGCTTTCCTAGTCAACACAACCGGTGACGAAAATGGGCTGCTTGTCCGTTGAATTATTCCCTTCTCCAACATCTCCTTTAACTGCCTTTCCACTTCCGGAATCAACTTGAACGGTATTCTACGGTACACCGGTCTGCATTCTCACCCGGCTGTAAGTCTATCGAGTGTTCCATCCATGTACAGAATCCGTATTGATCATCCGCGTCAGTAAACAAGTCAGCAAACTCATTAACACATTGCCAAATTTCTGGGGTCAGGCATTCTGCCAGAGATTTCACGGAGACACTACCCATTCTGCGCTGCTCGTCGGTTTCTTCGCGACGGAACTTCGCGACATCACCACCAACGCGCCAGTCGCCCATTTTCGGTCTACGCTTGCCTTTAATCGACGTAGCAGATCGGCGCCTATTATCGTCTCTTCACATTGTCAATCGCTAACACTGCGTGGCGTAGCCTGATACCACCTATCTGGATTTCAACGTTCTGAGTCCCAGATGCCTTCAACACTGTACCTCCAACGCTGAATATAATCGGTAGACTGTGAATATCTCTGTAATCTTTGAGGTGAATATTTTGTTTACGTTGCTGCAGTTGTAATTTTCAGACGTGTTTCACTTCCTGAAGTCGTTCACTTCTGTTGCTAGAGAATCTCTGTTCTAATCGTTACAAAACGTAAGCAGGGAAGGTGCGGTAGTTCAGGCGCCTACGGACAATGGAAAAAATAACGAAAAGTTGCGTTCCATGTTATTCCGAAGAACTGATGGTGAAATATCATGAAAATTGATGACATACACGCACTTTTATTGAAATTTGAATGTGGCTATACTACCGACCATTGAACCGCTTGTTGGATCATGAAGACGAAGCTTTTTATAAAGCTGCAAACGTAAGATACGCCAGTAAACATATTCCAACGTAGGATTATGCGCAAAATCAGAAAAAGTAAGTGGACATTTCCTCAGTTATATTCGGCATGCATTGTCATTCTTTGCAACCACGGTTATAAACTTCCCCGTGGAGTCGTGATGTACACTGGAACTTAGCCAAGGTGACCTGCCAAACGAATGACATCCAGGAGCACTTTCCGCTCAAAAGCTTGCAACGGTTCAATGAAATTGTCCCAGTTTACCATGTGAACACAATTCCTTTCTCCACCCGAATTTCCGATTTTCCTGTCAGGCGGCCAGTCAGGTGTAATCGTAGTGGAAAAAGGGTCGTGTCCACAGCGAAAGCGTTTTTCACGCCGTTTTTTCAGCCAATCAGATGCAGAGGTTGTACGGACCAATAGCAACTCAGTTAAACGCACGTTTAAATCAGCTGTTCTTACCAGTATTTCGCTGGGTTATTAACCTACCGCATACCCTCATCCCATTGCATCCTCCCTCTCCATGCAGTCTTGAAACCCAACCAACCGTTAGAATAGGGTGTTCGTCAAGATGCCATTGAAGGGAAAACAACGCGTATAATTCAGACAAATAACATTTATTAAGGGAAAATAATTACACAACATGTAAAAATGGGAAGGGTTAATCCGCATCCTGGTCGAAAGCATCCTGTTCATCCAGATCTACAATCCGTATGTTCTCCTGTATAAGTAAGAATACCTCATGCTACTGCACACAAACCTGACTAACGTCCCCACTTTGTCGTGCGCACGCATTTTGTGCATGTCGTTTGTCCCTCGCGCAATGTAGCCACCCTTTACAATATTCATTCAGCATGCTGTCAGGGGTGGTTGCGTATTCCGTTCTTTCATGTACTTGCCCTAGGTACGTTCCGTATTAAGGTTCTGTGGCAGGTCTTACCTAGTAAAAAGGCTTTCAGTTGTGTTCGTTTGAATGCAAACGTGTGATGCGCACCGGAATACGTGATTTGCGCGGCCACCGCTCTGGTCATCAGTCGTTCCAGCATATTCCTAAGCAGGGCTCCAGCACTGGGGGCACTGATACCCCGAAAATAATCAGCCTGTAAGCAGAACATTAGCCGGTCACTAATCTTCACACTCACCATTGCGGAATGGAACTTGGAATCCAACATTTTTGTATCCATTTCCTGTAATTGTGTTACCGAAGTCACAGGTAAAGGCAAAGAAGGTGTCTGTTTGTTCGCCAGTCGCGTGATTTTTGTCGTCAACTGTTTTATGGTTGCACGCAATGCCTCCATCTGTACATTGACACAATGAGATAGCCATGAAGGAGTGCATGAATAGCAGAATACACCTTTTCATCATTTAAAGCAGTCCGAAAAGATGAACTCAGTTGATGTAAATCTGTTTTAATGAGCCCATTCCTGCAGGTAGTAGAAGCCGAAGTATTTTTTCTCAGTGTTGTCGTTTTGGACTATAGTCTGTGCACCGTATGTTACGCCGCCGATGGGTATTCGGTGTTGGTGCTGCATGACGGGACGGAATACTTGACAGCAGTAGGTTCAAAATTTCTTTTTTGGCACTATGGTCTTCATCGCTGTCATCGTCCCCAAAACGTGGTTGTTTACCGGTAGAATATTACCCAACCGGAAGGACGAACTTGCGTTCGCCGTTTTTAGGGCAAACCCATATTTGTTGTGTCATCACCGGAAAGTAAAGTGCCAGAGCTGTACACGGGCTTCCATTTCCCTGGCATGTTCGAAGTCAACTGCAATGAAATGTTGGGACGTTTGCTGTTAAGTAATCTTACTTACTTGTGGTAACCAGTATGCTTACTGGTAACTTCGGGTCGTCTGACTTCGGTTGCAAATGATTCCGTGCATACCTGTAGTACGCACTTCCAGGAGTCGTGGAATGACTGCTGTTGTTCGCGCAGCATTAAGCCAGGTGCTGCTGATGACAGCAACATCTTCGTTGTCGTCGGCCTCAATTTTTACTACACAGTAACACTTTCTCCCGTCCGTATCTGAAAATGAACAACATTTCGTCAGTTGTGGGTAACACTGTTCACGCTGGTACGAACTCACCTCAAGGATTCATGTTCATTAATGTTTTGTTGAACGTATGTAAAAGTGGAATAACAAGTGAACTGGATGACGATGAAAAAAGAACACATTTGCATAAAACATCAGAAAAATGTACGCAGATGCAACTGGTCGTTCACTTAGTCTACTTCAATAGGTGCAACATAGAAGACGCGATGGCATGCACCCAGAAGTCAGTAATAGTTTGAAAACGCTTGCAATACAGAACAGGTAGATTTGGGTCAGCATCGTCAATGTCAACAATAAGGTGGGGCAGGTTGTATGCAATGATTACATTATTGGGACCGGCACTGGAAATACATGAAGTGTTAAGGCGCAACCTCCGTTTATTGCATTCCTTCCTTTGGGCTTCAACACGCAACAACCGATCGGTCTCAACCACCTTCGCCATTGTACACTCTTCTTTCCACCTGCGGTACAACTGGGCAACGGGATTGCAGGGGAATGTGGCACTCGTTTAGTACGGTAAATATACGACTCAGAAGGGGAAGGCGGAAAACCTGTCGAG
Source organism: Paragonimus kellicotti (assembly GCA_014220965.1). Classification (NCBI taxonomy): domain Eukaryota; kingdom Metazoa; phylum Platyhelminthes; class Trematoda; order Plagiorchiida; family Troglotrematidae; genus Paragonimus; species Paragonimus kellicotti. The sequence goes on from LOND01003569.1 coordinate 43,654, forward strand.
TTCGCCGTGGAGTTCAACGTCGTCCGCCAAATGTACGAGGGAATGAACATTGTACGTCATTTCCCTTGGCCCATATAGATGGAAAAATTCATACACGGACTTGCCCAGGCAAGAATTTCCGTACTCAAGCAGAGATTGGCTGAAAACCGGATGGGTAAAAGCATAAATCCCGGAAATTGAAGCAATTCTTTTGAGGTATGCTTTCACTTAACACTCATGATCCGATCTACAAGAGGGATTGCCTGAGTTCACGAAGCTTTTAATTTTTAAACTCCGAAAATCCTCGACAAACTCTCGGAAAGTCGTCTTTAAGTAGACGAGAGCATGCGGTTATGTTCAAGTCGACATGTTCAGCGGTGTCAGTCTCCAAACGCATGCCTTTGTTATAAGGGGATTCCAGCCATAATGACATCAGCCTTCGTACTACACCGAGACAAACGGAATGCATGTAGTCGTACGGAAAATGGTGTATCATATCCAACGGTGGGGCCTCGAAACGCGGATTCCTATGCTTGCTGACACACCGGAATGATTCGTCTGTACGCTTTGGGCAGTCTGTTAAAGGATAAGTAACCTTGTGATCAGTGTATACACCTTTTTGCGTACAGCGATCACAACTGGCGTATCCAGTGTGCTCTGGCTTCCGTTTTAAAAAAGCCCTAGCTGGCGAGTCGCAAATAACGCTGCTGATAATCAACTTCTTTTTAGGCTGCAGGTTACCGACGGTAACTCCAAGTGATGTCAGAGCACACAGTTCAGCGACCATATCAGACAGATATTCGTTCACATTCGAAGGTTTGCTTCGACCAGCAAAAACGCCAACGATGAAAGAGGAGGTTGTAACCGGTTTCACTAGTCTACAAAGTATGGGCCATAACTGCAACTTCGACGACTTGAAAGGTCTAACGCCATCAATGTGCAACTGGATGGCTAGTTCATTGGCATTCAACAGTGATGCATCATATGGCAAGCGTGACAGGGCAGATTGCAAGCCGAAATGAGCATAAGTCCCACCAGCTATCAATTTCGAGGGGCAGTCACGTGGCGTACTCAACAACGAACGAACGTCAGTTGGCATAGACCTCGCCAAAGGATTGATTATTCGTAAAAACGCTGTAACTGCTCTTCTGGGAAGCTCGTCCCCGGATACCTACTCTTTCGAACCTTCTATCATTTTGACCATTGTTCCATTTCTCCTTGAGTCGCATGCGGTTGAGGAACTGTTAGCACCTGATTTCGTTGTAGCAACGTCATCTAAACGAGAAATAACAATTGGAAAAACGCTTACTCTTCGTCGGTACTGTTGTAAGGACACCACCTTCAAACCGATCACTGGAATTCACCGCTAGCATGCATCGCCGTTTCCAGCGGTTGACAGTCCTCTTCGATGGCAATTGTATTGAATTCTTATGTGTTCTTCGACTTGCAAACATTCTTAGGTAGCTGTAATGAACAACAGTACAGTACACGTGAACTACAATCACACAAATAAACGGTTCAGAAAAGTAACCTTCCCTAAAGATCCCATTACTCCAGTGGGTGCGTACAATGCGCACTGAAATTTGCTCAATGAGACGTAAGCAACCAGTATCGTAAGCACTCTCTAAGGTAATGTGTACCCGGTTATTTAAATGTATGAAAATTTCTCGCATATCTAGTTTAGAAGCAATTGTGTGCAGAAGTATTGTGTTCATCCACGGGAGAATACGCCCCAAAAAGGATCAACGCACAACCAGCAACTCACCTCGATAATGAAAGCCTCAGGGCTTGTCAACAACCGGAGCACGTATCGATCAGAAGCAGTCCGCGTCGACAGCTGTACCAGCTCACGAATGAATGCGTCATTCGACTCCGTTCACGACTACGCCATACGACCCAACAGATCCAACCAATCGACAAAACCACACATATCGATCAGTCCCCTCCACCCTGCATCACCGGGCCTCGCATGGTAAGTTCGTAGAAACTTGATTGGACACCTCCGTGACATCGAGCAGCAACCGTGCGTAGGTGGCAACATTCAGCCAATCACAACTCACCGGCGTGCTGACCCCGATCTGACCTTTTTTACGCGGAATTTTCCGTTGACTGTGTTCATAGGGTACGAGTGAAGGCAAACAGTACCCTATATGGAAACACTTATGGTTGCTCCATCCACCTGTCCTAGCTTCTGAGTTGAGCTGAGAAGTGCTCCAGGCTTAGACACATAACTGCTCCGTCACGAGTTGAGGAATTGCATTAGAATGGAGGAAATATTTGTCGTACTTATAAACTGGTTATTTGTTTAACCGAACTCTGACCGCTTCTATTATTCACGCTCACCGTGTTCAAATTCCTGATCTGCTGGCCGTATCTATTGCTTATGAGGTTTGCTAAACTTGTGACTATGTCTGATCACCACCACGATAACGCTGAAGTGAGAGACATTAATCTATTTATTAAAGCCTTAGTGGTTTTCTGAAGTGTTAGCCAGTCGTTCCACCATTTATCGAAATGTGCAACGTTCACTTGCCGAATGTAATCGTAATGTACAAAAATCGTTAGGAAATATGGACGTCTGTCAACGTTCTGCACCCACTATGGCGTCCGTACCGGAACATATATCACATCCGCTATCTGAAGGCAATTTAAACTGTAATAATCATAAAACGATTGATTTCAGATATACCGCATAACTCTACAGGAACTGGTGTGCAGGATCCGGAAGCCGATCTTCCTGACGCTAGCGTTGTCGACCGCCTCGAGGACTGGGCAATTTCCAGCAACACTCCTAAAGTGCAGGTGACACGACTTTTACGCATCTTGAAGGAAAGAATACCGGAGTTACCCAGTGATGCGCGAACGTTGTTGTCGACGCCGCGAAGTTCGCCCATACGTGTCGTTTATCCGGGCGAATATGCTCATTTAGGGTTGGTTCAGGGCATTGTGAATGCTATTACAGGCTGGCGGCTACACCATGTGACGTCCGTTGGAATCCAGTTGCATGTGGATGGTTTATCACCAACGAATGCGGGGAAGTTCACAATATGGCCGGTGCTCTGTCGCCTGATTGAACCGATCGTAACCGAACCGTTTGTAGTTGGTGTGTATGGAGGGAGAAGCAAAGCGGAAGACGTCAACGTATATCTTTTGGACGTAGTGCAAGAACTGCGTGAATGTGCTATGCAATGACATACTTATTGACAATGTTCCCGCTACTGTCTGTTTGAAGGCGGTAATCTGTGGTACACCGACTCCCTGGTACGTTGAATAAGTGCGTGGACACGTTGCATACTACGGCTGTGATAAGCTCAACCAATGAAGAGTAGATTGCAACCAGAAAGTCACGTTCACGCCGCAAACTGGTTCTCTTCGAACAGGACGCATCGTTTCGCATCGCACGCCGTACATCCCTGTCCCCGTTTATGTCGCTGCCGGTCGATATGATCACCACTTTCCCCATTGACTATATGCACTCCGTGTGTCTGGGCGTTGTCCGTCGTATGGTTAAAAACTGGACATCCGGGCCAGTATCCAGAAACGTTCGTATAGGCTCACAAGCTCTCCAACGCATAAACGATAGGATTTTGGAATGCCGTAAGAGCCTATCCTGTGATTTCCCTCGCAAGTGCCGCGGACTTACGGATTTTAAGACCTGGAAGGCTACGGAGTGCCGACAATTTCTATTATATATCGGACCGGTGGCCCTGCGCAATATTTTGGACGATGATAAGTATTGCAACTTTTTAGATTTGTCTGTGGCTACATATATTTATGTCACCCCACCTTTAGCGTTACTCATCATGGCTTTGTGAAGCAATTAATGAACGTATCTTTTGCTGAATTATTGCAAGTTAAATGATCAGGCAGAGATGATATACAACGTGCATTTTTTGGCAAACCTTGTCGATGACGTGGCCATGCATGGTATACTCGATAATCTTTCGGGTTTTACGTTTGGGCGTTCCATGTACAGATTAAAAACGATGCTTAACGGGTCAACGCAACCAGCAGGACAATTGTACGGGCCTTTCTCTGAAAGATCCCACATTTTTGTTCCTGTCGGATTCGTTCATTCTGACGTTGGTACGCCCATCAATTGTCCTTCTTTAGCCAGATGTTCAGTGTTTATTAAGGAGTCCATTTTGTTTTCAAACACTCGCCCAAACAATGTTGCCCTTATTAATGATGTTCCTTGCATAATTGTCAATGTATGTAACCCCAATTCCGAAGTTTGCACTGTGAGTTACCGTCCATTTACCACGTTTCGACCCCTCTTCACCCATAGTTTTTTCATAGGTTTATTGTCAGGGATTTATCACCCGACGTTTTCATAGCAAGTGCGTCTGGCATTAACGCTAAGGGTTTGCTCCTCCCCTTTCGCCGACGTTTTGTTTTCATTCCCATTTTGCATTCCTGTAAATAACACGTCATTTGAAGATGAATAAAGTTTCTTTTAGACCCACAGCCTTCAACTCATTTTGCTTTATCATCTATAACATTTCACTTGTAACAATTAATGAACTTCCACTGCAGATGTACAGTGTGGTAACTTTCTTGGAGGACAACGAACCCTGTTGCGCGGTGCTAAGCTCCACGTGGATACACGGTGGTATAGCATCGTGGCAAATTATCCGTCTTTCAGTTTACCACAGCTGTGAGAGATCATTGGGTTTCCCCGCCGGACTCCGCGAAGATATCTGTCAGAGTAATCAGCACAACAAGCAATGATTTTGTGATTATATCTTGCGTTTCTAGACGACAATTTGCAAGCTCGTCATTACGCCAAAAAGACGGAGATCACATCAGATGTAGATTCATCTGATGTAACCGTGAAAATGGGAAAACGCAGTCAGAGGTCCAGGTATTGCTGATGTGCCTTTACTTCCTATTGTTTATTAGCAAACGTCCGAAGAAGCTTGTGTCCACGTCATCATCCGAGGGCTCCGACAGCTGTTCGCCCGTGCGTGCTTCTAGCACCGAAGCTGCACCATATCCTACTTTCGTCGTGGAAAAAGGTGGTTCCTGGGGAAAGCAGCAGTGCTACCCACTTGCGCCCTCAAGTCAAGGCATTCCAGGCACTGTTGTTCGCCGTCCAGTTGCTTCATCCCTTGTTATTCTCAATTCCCACTGTTCAAACTCCCTTACTGGCATGCCTGATCCAGCCGTTACCCCCATCCGGCCTCTTTCAGCCGCACCCACGTCATCTTCCCGCCCACATGTTGACAGTTCCGTCTCAGACATCCGTCCCTTTTTCCGACGTCACCGTAAACTTCGTTGTAACTGTCCATCAGTCCATCCGTGGCACCCCTGGCAGCATATTTACCACAAAACAAATCAGCGGTTTTTTCCAAGCTGTCCAAAACATTGCATGCGCTTCACTAATTGGCTAAAGACGTGACCATTCTGAAGAAACATCACCAACAACGCCCTCTTTTCCCTGATTTGGACGCTCAGGGTTGGACTGTGCGCGACATCCGCACACCTGCTTTGGCGGTAAACAGTGCAACCAGTTTCGTGAACTGGGAAGCCGAATCTCCAAAGGCAACAGTTTAGGAGAGTTGTGGTAAGTGTACGGCTAATAATTTGAACACTTTAGATGGACCACCTGAAAACAATGAATGCTCCATCTACAAGGCTACTTGCTTCGCCGTTGTATGAGGGAGGCAATCGGATCGCGGCTGGTGGTGGAAATGACTTATGCTTGAGGAAAAAATGAAATCGCCTTCAAAGACTCCATCCCAAGGCGCTGTAATAAAAGGTTAGCGAAATGTAACAGTAATGTAGTGTATTTCGAACATAGAAACTATTCTATCTCAAGCAATGAGTCCGGAAACAGGGCGAGATGAAGTAAACAAGTGGATGCGCTGTTGGTTTACGACGCCCGTGACCGTGGGGGAAGGTGTCGATGGAGAAACCCGAAGATAACAATGGAAGTAAGCATGAGGGTGAGTTTGGAAGCAATAAGAGTGACGTGATTTGGATATTATGAATCTCACCCTCTTAAAGTGTGTCACCTGTGAGTCTGTCATGCGCTTTTCACATGAAGTTGATTTTCAACGGCGTTAAGTTGTGCAAACCGCACGTCTCAATCAGCTGTGTGCCTCTAATGAAAGGTATGACTTGCCGGTACGTGTTACCTGAGTTTCGTTTTTACCGTTTTGTTTGTTTTCTGTGACATAAGATACACAGGCTGCACGAAGCGGTGATTATGTGAACAGACCCGCGAGCATCCTCCTATGTAGCCAGTTCGAGGGTCGATTATGACCAGTTCACCTGTGGTCGCCATGCCGTTGATCGGGCCAAACCACCTGATCAACCTGGCCGATTGGTTTAAACCAGTCTAACAAGTCTGTGGAGCGCAATCGAAGCAGATCAGAGGTCAATTACTAACAATCACAGAAGTTATTGCAATTAACTTATAATTACTACCACTATGTACAAAAAAGCGTCCGGTAAAAAACTTTGAACCTCCTGTGGCCATGCATCTATTTCCAGAATGGATCTATTACGTATGTGTGCTGATTTCCCCATAAACTTTCATGACCCATATGATTGACATTATGTAACTAAACCGCATGAATCGGACTGAGTTAACATTAATTCCTACTATCCCTAACTTCACTGATGTACCGTATACCATTTCCGGTGAATCCATACAAATGTATGCCAGAATTAGGGGCATCGGTTCGTTCAGTCACTGTGCAAGAACTCGGAAACGTGGACCACTGGGTGGTGCGAAATTAAAGTGATAAAACTTGATCGCTCGGACGATCTAGGATGTAAGTGTACGCAACATACGAACTGAATGACTGACTCGAACCAAATCTGAAAGCGAGGTTGGCCTCAATCTGTCAAAAGTAACTGAAATTTAAGACTCAGACAGGAACATAAAGTTGTTGTGTAAGTCTCTGAAATCAAAAGTAGTCCTCAGGATTGAACGGATTTCCTAGTGTTGAATGGGGTACTTTCGATACTGATACGTCTAAACCAGACTTTAGTGTTAAAACAGAACCATTTCCATCTGTGGCTGCCTATCACGTGAAACAGCATGACTACCATTAGCCGGTTCCGTTTTTAGGGTGATATTGGCAAATTTTGAAACTTAAAGAACAAAAACCCGGACATTTCAAGCAGCGATAGACAAATACCACTGTTTTGTTGCAATTATTTGAGTGTATATATACTGAACTTGCTTTCGTAGTAAGGCACATTC
>LOND01003570.1:0-10419 GCA_014220965.1 Paragonimus kellicotti
ACGGCTGCCACAGACGTCAACGCTTAGTTCATTTGCGTTCCCTTAAGTACCAAGAACCATTTCATGCGATGCTGCACTCCAATGTTTCTTGTATTTTTCCTGCGGCTACTTCGATGTCAAAATATATGCTCTGGTTCCACTACTGAATAGCAGTGGTGTGAGTAGTATAGCATGATCGCTCCTACTCACTACACTTGTCCCGACGGGAACACAGAGACTTCTGGACAGTGTGCCGTCCGTCTGGTGTGCTGTCTACACAGCACGCGGATGTCTTCGGATTCCACCGGCCATGGAGGACATCTGGAAAAGACGAACAAACAACGGTAGTGAGTATTGTCTTCGATGGGTATGAATAATGCACCGGATGTCTTAAATGTCTGGTCCACAGCCGAAAGGGTATATCATTCAATGTGGTCACTGGTTCCAGGCAACAAAAGCAAGGTGTCGCAACACCCCTGTTGATCTCGGACTCCCTGGTTGGGTAGACTCACTACATCAGACCAGACTTCCCTAATAATTTCTCAAGCAAATGGGCTGCTTCCAGAACAACCTCCTCCAAGATACATTGGGCATTCTAGACAGGTGGATTCCATTAGAAGTGTGTACAAACAGAACAATTGTTTACCGGTCCCTCTATGGATGACGAACTCCATATTTTGTCCCACTGCTTGGTTGGTTGGATTTTTAACCAGTGGCTCCTGATAGGCCTCCAAGTTATTTCTGCCCCTTGTTGTGGTCATCTGAGATGCGTTGTGCCTTCACAGCACTTATAACCCTAATGGTCAGTAAAAAGGTATGGATTCTTTATTGTGCATTTACTGTAGCTATTTGCTTTCCATGTCGTACTTCACTGCATCCAAAGCAATGTGCATCATTTCTTTCTGTTGGGTAAATAAATATTTACTAGTTAATTCAATTCCTCTTTCCAAGCTCTCACCAGAGACATTCATATTTCCTGCTAGCAACCGATATCATAGGCAAAAGGATGGTGTATCAAACACCGACATAGAACCCGGATACCATTTAAGACTGTGAATTTCAGTGTTCGAACATGCATGGTGGCAGGTCAAGAGGAGGCATGTACGTTGAAAACCTTTGCTACCGATATCTTCTGTCTTACTGACACACGGCATCAGTATTCTACCACAGTGCTACACTTTCGGTTTTTGTCGGTCACTTCAGCATGCGTGCATGATGCACGCTTCGCGAAAGACTATATGGCTCAAGTCACTGAGCAAGCCGGTATTAAGTGCTTATACACAGATGTTACTTGAATGACTACCCACCAACAGTTCTGTTTGCATAGTAAGATATGAGGATGCCTATCACAAACGTTTTCTGTTGGCTGCAGCACGCGTTCCCAAAGACGATGGTCAAGGCACCGTTAAAGATGATGATGTGGTTGTTTCCAAGACTGTAAGTCAATCTGGAGGCACCTATACGAACTTCAACCATACATTATTTGTTAACTTCGTTCTTCCTTTCGGCGAGAAGCTGTTTCCTACTCAGACACAAGTTGAACTAACCAAACTAGAGGAGCTAAGAGTTTTGTGTAAATTCAGAGCGCTCTTGACCGTAATCTAGAATTCACCTAACGGGCGGTGTTGGGGCACAATAAGAACACATCCGGTATGTACTGCCTAGTATTGTACCACTATCCGTCCTGCTACCAGCCGATTGGTTTCTATTCAGTCAGTCAAATTCCTTTGGCCTTGCCGAAATATTCAAGACTCATAGGGTAGTTTGTAAGACCACTCGCTTGGAACCACGGAGCCAATTGAGAGGGGTTCGCGTTGTCTATTGAACACACCGTGCCATCGAGATGGAATAAGCCATTGATACCGGGAACTCCAGAATGGTTTTTCCTCTCATCCGACCGACGGGTGGCAAGAAGCCGGGTATGACCAAGACAGTCTATGAAGCTAATGGTGAATCTGTTTACAACCTGTGGGATCTTTGAGGAAGCTAGAAAAAGCACTTCAAACACAATTTCAACTGGTCGCATGCGCAGTTAACTACGTCTTCAGGCAACCCCCCTTACTTATTGGTGTTTTGATCTTTACCCGCCCTCTGAAACAAAAATCTCACTTGAGATCAAATTCCTGGAAAGTTACAGGGTATTTAGTCCAGTTGAACTCTTCTGTGCTGTTTTCATTTATGAGGACCTAGCCATAGTCGAGAGTTCGACGGTTCTGTTCTGGAAAGTCCTGATCAGTGAAGTTCCAGATGACTGGTTTTGTCTAACACCATCACCATTTTCGAAAGGCTGACGCACTCCTTATGTTAATCACCGAGGGATTAGCTTTAGTACTATTGTATCGTGGCTGCTTGCACTCGTTGAATTTTTTTGCAGAGTGAGCGTGACACGTGGGCAATATAGTTGTGAGAAGGGTAGAGTCTGTTACATTTTCACCCTCTTGTTACACATTACTTTTCATACCTGTTACGTTCACTGCACATACGAACTACTTGTTTATTCGTATAGAATGAACATCACACAATTGATCGCAGCTGTCGCATTCCCATAGACTTTCCAGTCGGCCCCTTTCGAAAAGAAGCACTAGACTCGAGTTTCGCTCTCATTAGAGCTCGTCAGTAGTGCATATCCTTGCCACTGCCGGGACTAGAACTCCGGCCACGCTTTCATGAGGCAACCGTGTTGACCACTGCGCCATTGACCTCACATTAGGCACGACCGAATTATCATATGTGAACGCTCAACCACTTTCGCTTGTGAGTAATGATCAGTACCTGTTAGTTGTTTGAATTAATACACACTTTGTTCTCGCGCGTTTTGACTTCTGCCTTCAAACGGTCCTTGTTACTGCGAGCTAATTGTGACAACACTCCTCTTTAGCATACTGGAGGAACAGAATTAGCTGTAATTTCTCTGTTATTTAAGGGGAACATTCTTTCAACATATGGCGGACTGTGTGGTAAGATCTATCGTGAACAGTTACTTTAAATTGTGTTGTAACATTGCTAATTCATTTGTTGGTTCCACTACAGGAAGAAGCTTAATTTCGCCTAGGCACTGGATATATTCAACACATCTTCACACTCCACCGGACAGGTGGAATTCGCCGTTCATACGAAGATCGACAACTGTGGTATTTTTAGACACGATGGTCGCACTCTGGTACTGTATTCCATGGAAGGGTTAGCCCGACAAGTATATCAACATCCAAAAAGCAAACTGCCATAAGATCGCGCATCAAGTTAGGATTTATGACAGCTTATCGGCGACCTTCAGTATCTCAGGTACCTCCTTTCTCATTCATTGCTGCATTTGACGTCTCACCAGAATACATTCTGGTCGACTTTAAATGTTGGTGCAAAGGCGCTTCTAGGGGCACGAATTCAAGGCCTAGAATATACAGAAGAAATCCGTCTAAGCTCTATAGATTCACAAGGAAGCGATGACATTTTAGACACAGTAAAGTGTGGTGTAACCCTTTCATTTGTTAGATGCAAGGTATTGCTATATACTTAGCAGACCAATGCGTTTGCTCTTATTCTTTATAGTAGCTGTTGAACGTACTCTAAAATGGTCATGTACCTTGGCAGGTTCATTAGTGTTGGTGCAGTGTATGATGAGATCACAACTCATATAGTTAAAGCTCTGATGGGGTGAAGCAACTTGCACCATTTGTGACTTGTAGGTGAGTCCAGTCTTCAAGTGAGATACCGACTGTTAACTTTCAACGTATAGACAACCTTACCATACAGCTGCGAAACCCAGCCCATTTGCTTTGAGGACGGTCACAAAGTGCCAGTTCCCGATCATTGGTGACGTCAAAGCAATGTCAATATGCGATGGGAACATGGTGTCAGAACTTACGAGGTTGGCTGACGTGTTTTCGGCATGGACAGACTGTGTTGATTGACATTGTCTCAGGAGCCTTGTCGGTTTGACCAAATCTTACGGATGTCAGCTCACCATCTGCCAGAGTGTCTTTCCTACGGATGCTGGGTTAGGCTGGAAACGGCAGTCTGTCAGCTAACTTATGACTTGGGTTCAGGGTATGAAAGCACCCACACTGAAGTTTACTTTAGTTGGGCGTTCCAGGCTTGCTGGTTGGAGTCCAAATGGCAATGAACACTTTCGATTGAGAACATGACGAAGAATAAAATCCAGTGACGCTTGTGTTGCACATGTTTGTGCGCGCGCACCCTTCTCATTGTTACTGTACGCATTCCCTCAATTTCTCCATTTCTGTGTTGCGGCATGTCTGCCATTTACTTAGATATTATCACGTAAAACATATATACGTATATATGTATACAATATGTATCATTGAATTGCACACCTTAGAGATTTACAATGCCTAGATGTAAATTATGGTTACATCTTGAATGAATTACCAGTGATACTCTCTTTACGTCAGTCTTTAATTTCATAGAACTAGGACCAGTAATGGCTGAAAAATGATCGTCAAATCAGGTCAGGCTTGTCACTATAACTGAATCGTACTCTTAGAATTCATTTTTACTTACTCGTCTGATACTGTCACTGATTTCCTAGGCTTAGCTTAACATAAGCTAAGTTAGACACCACTGCAAATCGAAAATAAGTATTTTGTGCACAATTGTCTTTACTGACGCACGACAGGAGTTGAATAAGTTTTAACCTTTTAAACGAGCTGATTGAACAGATAACTGGCACTTGAAACGGTGTAATATAAAAACGCTGAAGCGCCGGAATAGTAAAAGAATGCGTGGAAAAAATCTGTTGAGATAGCTGTAACGCCGTTTACGGTAAGGTGCCAAAGAACGTTCTCAAAAGTGGTCGCACAAGAAATATGCCTGACAGACATGACAGACAGCTTTTGTGAAAGCCAAAACCTAGTCATTACACATGTGGATAAAGGTGAGATAGGTTGCCTGTTAGTAACCCCTTTCTGAATAATTCGGCAGCGTTTGGATGAAAAGGTTCCAAGATGCCGGTGCACTAGGACTGAACTTCCGCTCAAAGTATATCCAACACATTAAGAGTCGAGTTAATATTGCCTATGACCGAGTGAACAACAGAATTAACAGATAGACGGCAATATAAGTGTTTGACTAACACAATGAAAGAAGTCTGCCGGGTAGTTTACTCACCCGGTTTTTCAAGGTGATGGAAATTCAGTACAAATACGACGACAGACAAATTTTAACGTATTTGGCTAATTCTCGACGATAATGAAGAAAAATTGTAACTCACACTTAGGATGGCTTATTGTCTGTGAATATCTCTTCAGGGTGTATGTAGCAGTAAGAACCGGCAAATGGGTTGGACAATGACCAGTTGACCGACTGTCACTATCCTCTTCATACAACTATTCATGTGATTTGACCTGCACATTTCTTCTAATACTTTGAACATTCTAAACTGAATAACACTAACACAAAAGTTTAACAAAGACAAGTTCTGGAACACAACAGGCAAAGTGGATGAAACATTTCGTGTTTCATGCTAACGCCACCTTCAAAAGTTATCCGATCATAGAACAAAGGTAATTTTATAGTTGTTATTGAGTGGTGACACTTAGTGTCTGTTAATTAAATGGCGCATGCATTAAGCTATCTTCCGTACGTTTATGATGTGAAACCAGTGGTAGTATACAGTACTGTCCGAATCTCCACAACATCGGCCAAGAAAACGTGTTAGTCCAGCAACGTAAGCATAATCTGTAGACACGAATGTGAATACGGAACATCTTACATTGATAAAACTGAGCGCCATTGTGGGGCCAGAGTTGTTGAACATCTAGCTGATTCGGTTTAACAAACGATTACACAATCTCCAGGCAGCATAACAGCGAAAAACACGAGAATAGTCAATGTCTTTCATCACAAAGTTTCAAACTGAGATCACAGGAAGTGATCAAGTAACGAAACATTCTATGTCGTTCTTTCTTCATCTCGAAACAATCGTTCGGTATGACTGCCATAGGTGACTGTATCCAAGCTCTACTATTTTTTGCTTACAAAAGGAACTGTTCGTGACGTTCACGCTATCTTGATTGTGGACAAATACGCCTTTATATTTGACAAATGTTTCCGTTCTACGGTTAGTATCAATATAGACGCAACGGAATCTGTTTGAGTATAAATTGTGTGACGTAAGTCTTCGGACAACTCTATTAAAAGGATAATTATCTCTGGTTGCTAGAAGCAATGAGCGGTCAGCCTATGAATTATTAATCGGGCTTAGTGTTTGGGTCTGGTTCAAGATATATTCTAACAGAAATAGCACTTGCCATGTTATTTTGAAATAACCTTAATTTATAAAGTGGATTTCATAAAATTGAAGATCTCTATCATTTCATGCTTATTTTTAGATATCCGTACTAGTAACCCAACCTCAAACAACAAGAGGCACACATTACTTTTTCACAACGGATCGGATTGTTTGAGCTTTCACAGGCATTCCACTGGAAACTCAATTTGGTCTTCTTCCATTTTGCGATTACCGTTTATTCACAATCCGGATCATTTAAAAATTCAATGTTTGCTCAGATTGTGTTCCGAACAGATCTATTGCACATTTGTGAGTATTTTCTAATCTATGATAAATTGAACACACGCGTAATAACTTCGTATAACATCGAGTTACCAGATCAATTTTGTTCACCGTGATCGCACATCACACATCTATTAACCAAAACGTTTCAATAATTATCAAGTGATTTTTATCACCCTATAGGCAGCGGAAAGCAGTAGGAGGCACAAACTGGAATCCGGGCTACAAGACAACTTCGAACAGGATAGCTGTGTCCCTCTAATAGCTCATTCTAATGCAACCGTATTAAATGAAAATGATTCACTTGGCCCAAAACTCATACCAGGATATGCGGAGTTCATCATTCTAACAAGTACAATCACCTTAGATAACAGAGAAAAATGGGACACAACGCCCCTTGAATCTGCAGAATCACCACGCACAGGTGAGACTAGTACATTGTGAAACACGCTTTTTAAATGAAGTTATCAGACATTTACGAACAATTTAAATCAGTAATCCTGAACAGAGCTTGTGAACTAAATTGATGGGGCAAACACGGTAGAACTGCTATCAATATGGTTTACCTATCTAAGAATGATGATTGAAAACCGTTTTGGTACGAGCTATTTTATCACAAACGTGAATATACTTATAACTATCGAATTGCTGCGAGTTCAAGATTCCCAAAGATTAGCAACCCTTACATTCACTACCTACCTTATTGTACAATAAAAAACATTTTGTCCCCAACACGTAAGTTATGATTACATCGGTTCTCCAATAGTGTTACTGAAAGCGATTAGCCGTTGCAATTAGACTCGAGTTTCGCTTTCATTAAAGCTCGTCAGCTGTGCAATTGTGTTACCGTTTAAAACAGTTATGTTTAATTCATGATGCCTTTTGTATCGATTTTCAGCTTTGCAACACATGTTTGTGGAATATTGTGTTTACAACATGTACAACAACATTTCTGGGAACCTGTTAAAACAGATGGATGTGAAGTGAGTAACTTCCTGTGAAGTCTGGACCGATAATCCAAAATGCTTATTTTAACTCAATTATTCGCATAAAGTTCAGTCTGAATGGGGGCTTAGCAAGTGTTTTCAAGAAATAGGAAGTTGCGTGGGCTTCAAAAGTTTTGCCTGTTGAAAATTTTGCGCTTCCCTTCTGTTCAGTGGTACATTTTGGGAATCTTTGACGTTGTTTAGGGAAGTGAGAACACATGATTTGATTCGTCCGCGTGTGCACATATATGCGTTACTTCTACAAAAGTCAATTGTTCGCATCCGTTTACAGTTTATTTCATTTAAAGTCAATGGTATAACAGTGCCGAAGAAGTTGTAATCGCTATCATAAAAACGGCTGTGTAACTTAACCTATAGACACACCGGTAACGCGGTTACTGGCTTAGAGATTCTATCGAAATTTAAAGATCGAGTTGATGCACATAGTGCGTATCAAGGAGACAGACACAACGGCTACCAAGACGTGCATTGAATGGTCAGATAAACATTAAAAATACACCCAGTCTCTTGGAAATAGACATCTATAAAGCATATCTACGAAGAAGACTGATTGCTATTAAGGACAGCGATATATATAGTCAATCTGTATCCGTGTGTACGCCACAAAGGCCCATGTAGTCTGCATTTCCCATACAGTGTTTGGGTGACAGGATTTAGTGACTTTGATGCGAACTATCTGCATCGCCTGATTTTACATCCCAGTAGCTTGCGAAAGGATTTCAATTTGGTAATGACCAATGATTAGTTGTCGAATCATAGGCACTGCCGACCACGCTGTCCTTTGTTTGACATAACCCCGATTACATGAGCGGCGCAGAAGGTGGTTATTATGCAGCAGTGCTGTGATTGGGCATGGGCCCAAAGACGCGAGTACTAAGTCATATAACCAGCGCTTGTTTAATCCCTAGCGGCAGTGGAACCAAATTACCCGTTTAGTAGAGTAAATGCTTCAACCCACTGCTTCATTCACAGTTATTCGCTTCTTATTTTTTTCTAATAAATGTTTTTTCCGGGACTTCCGTCGGCGTGCTATTGAGTTCCGTTTTCATATATTTAGCGAGTTCGACGTGAACAGAAACTCAATCCGTCAGACAGAATCACTGAACATTTAACGCACTCAGTAACCGGATTTCCGGAAAGTCTAGCCAGTGTTAATGAGTGCTTTCCAAGAGTGGAGATTGGAGAATGACCTTGCACGTTATGGATAACTCATAAATAAACGGGGTTCTGGTGACGAATTAACAGTTACGGAAAACAGGTGGTTGTACCCACAGAGAGCGATGGACTTAGGGTTGACAGCCGGGACCACTTTAAAATTTCACACCCACTCTTTGACGAAAGTACAACTTAATGCAGGTCACCTCACCATGAATGGTTTCTACCTGTGTTGTGATCCAAAACGCGGATGGCACAAGGGTTGTTTATTCAGAAAAGCAACGCGTGGGTTATGCGTTTCAACAAGACAACAAACGAAAACACTCATCTGCATACGGCACTCGGCCCAGACCGTCACGGCTGCCACAGACGTCAACGCTCAGTTCCTTTACGTTCCCTTACGTACCAAGAACCATTTCATGCGATGCTGCACTCCAATGTTTCTTGTATTTTTCCTGCGGCTACTTCGATGTCAAAATATATGCTCTGGTTCCACTACTGAATAGCAGTGGTGTGAGTAGTATAGCATGATCGCTCCTACTCACTACACTTGTCCCGACGGGAACACAGAGACTTCTGGACAATGTGCCGTCCGTCTGGTGTGCTGTCTACACAGCACGCGGATGTCTTCGGACTTCCACCGGCCATGGAGGACATCTGGAAAAGACGAACAAACAACGGTAGTGAGTATTGTCTTCGATGGGTATGAATAATGCACGGATGTCTTAAATGTCTGGTCCACAGCCGAAAGGGTATATCATTCAATGTGGTCACTGGTTCCAGGCAACAAAAGCAAGGTGTCGCAACACCCTGTTGATCTCGGACTCCCTGGTTGGGTAGACTCACTACATCAGACCAGACTTCCCTAATAATTTCTCAAGCAAATGGGCTGCTTCCAGAACAACCTCCTCCAAGATACATTGGGCATTCTAGACAGGTGGATTCCATTAGAAGTGTGTACAAACAGAACAATTGTTTACCGGTCCCTCTATGGATGACGAACTCCATATTTTGTCCCACTGCTTGGTTGGTTGGATTTTTAACCAGTGGCTCCTGATAGGCCTCCAAGTTATTTCTGCCCCTTGTTGTGGTCATCTGAGATGCGTTGTGCCTTCACAGCACTTATAACCCTAATGGTCAGTAAAAAGGTATGGATTCTTTATTGTGCATTTACTGTAGCTATTTGCTTTCCATGTCGTACTTCACTGCATCCAAAGCAATGTGCATCATTTCTTTCTGTTGGGTAAATAAATATTTACTAGTTAATTCAATTCCTCTTTCCAAGCTCTCACCAGAGACATTCATATTTCCTGCTAGCAACCGATATCATAGGCAAAAGGATGGTGTATCAAACACCGACATAGAACCCGGATACCATTTAAGACTGTGAATTTCAGTGTTCGAACATGCATGGTGGCAGGTCAAGAGGAGGCATGTACGTTGAAAACCTTTGCTACCGATATCTTCTGTCTTACTGACACACGGCATCAGTATTCTACCACAGTGCTACACTTTCGGTTTTTGTCGGTCACTTCAGCATGCGTGCATGATGCACGCTTCGCGAAAGACTATATGGCTCAAGTCACTGAGCAAGCCGGTATTAAGTGCTTATACACAGATGTTACTTGAATGACTACCCACCAACAGTTCTGTTTGCATAGTAAGATATGAGGATGCCTATCACAAACGTTTTCTGTTGGCTGCAGCACGCGTTCCCAAAGACGATGGTCAAGGCACCGTTAAAGATGA
>LOND01003570.1:22848-35921 GCA_014220965.1 Paragonimus kellicotti
CAAAAGAAGGTTGTACAGATCGCCGTTTAATACAAACAAACGATTGTATCTCTGGTGATAATATCCATCCGGTTCAAAGCATATTTCGGGCCAAATGAACTAGTTCTAAATTTTACGGTATACGCTATGGGGAACCACAAGAAGCTGAGTTCTAATGCTTACTTAGAATTTCCGGTAGGGGTTAAACGTATCTAATATGCGTACGTAACCATAATCTACTAGTTGTTATTCTCGCGGAAATAAAACCAATTCAGAAGTTTTTATCCTTGATGCGTCTTTATGTTACCCTTCTAAATAAATAGCAACAACAAAATACCCCATTAAGATTGCGTATGAACTGACACTTCGCCACTAGTTTCAATAGGTGGGTGACATTTTGAACAGATCAAACTGCCAGCTCTTTGCGTCGTGGGATAAAGTTTATTTCTGCCTGGTCACCAGTTTCATGAGATAATCGAATTAACTTCACTCATGGACGAGGTTGATTTTACGGTGTCAGTTTGAGGGTGAGCATCATGAAACAGTATAATCCTAACTCCGGGCCCCTGTGACCGCAACTATTGCAAACTGGTAACCCAAGATGGATTGTGTCCATCCATGCTACATTGCCTACATGTCACGATATTGTTATAATCGACTCAGTGGCTAAAAATGTATGCGCGAGAGGTTTTTCGTATTTCTGGTGAGTAGTAGGGAATTTTGGTCCATATAAATCGAAAATCACTCATAACCAATTAGAGCCATCGCATTCCCACTGATGATTTACTCAGCCCGTTCCAAAGAGGCACTCGACTCAAATTTCGCCCCTGCTACAACTTGTCAGTAGTGCATCTGCTCGTCACGGTCGGGATAAGAACGCCTGCCAGGCTTTCATGAGGCAACCGTGTTGACTATTGTGTCATTGCCATCACATTAGACACGACTGAGGTAGCATACGCTAAAACTTAGCTACATTTGTCTCGGATCGCCCTATTTCCTCGAGAAGACAGTATCTTTTGTGTTACCTACAATCGGACCCCAGGACTCGGACTTCCCTTCAAGTTGAAATCACAGAAATCACTAAACTTGAGCGATATCGTGATCACTGGTGAGGAGTAGCCTATATGCTGGTTGTAATTTCAAATGTGCAAGGAATTGTACGTATGTCCAACATATCAACAACAAGCTTAAGCTAACAGGCAGAGGTTTAAGTTAGGAAAACACCGAACACAATTTCACTCAGATATTCATTTATTGTTCGTCGCACACCAGGCGGATTCCCGAGCTTTTTCGATGTGACTTCCTTGAAGGACATGTAATACAGTCATCTAGTAACTGCCGACCAGTTATTGGAGTAATTAAAGCTTGCAATCAGTTTGGTTGGATGTATCCAATAAGGTTGTGTTGAGGTGAAAACAGAGCAGTACGCACGATTGGCCGAAAGCATGGACAGGAGGTCGCAGTGCTCAGCGAGCACAGAAAGCATACGCATGTAAAATTGAATTGATGCATTTCTGCGCACGCGCACCAAAAGAGTATTCAACCATTTGAAATGAATGTTGCGGCTGTTGTCTGCTTCTCCATAACGAAAACTTACGTCAGAAAAAGTGCCACAAGGAAATAACAGTATACAGATATACACTGTTCTGTTCGGGAAGTAGATAAGTTAGTTCGCAGTGTTCAGCCCGAATGAACTCAAGTTACACCAGCTTATGCACGCGGCGAGACAAACTACCGGTCCGTTCGAATTTACGTCTCGGATTAACGGGTACGTATAATTGGTTTGTATTTGCAACTGATAAGAATAGCCGGATTCCGAACACCTAGCAATGTTAGCACTTTTTTTTGTCTATTTTAAAAGTAAATAAATCACTTCTGAAATATGTACCTTTCTTTCAAGGGTGACACAAAATATTGCTGCTTAGGTAGGACTTCTTAGACCAACTGGTCCCCCAGTCAATCCACCATGAAGTTAACATACTGAAGATGTCCATAATGCGTTTGTTACGCCCACTGTTGACAGTGACAAACGCATTTGAGTTCATCCATACAGTGTCTCGCTCACTGCATTTGCTAAAAGCAGCAGAGGCTTCAAGGACAAGAATGCATTGCATTTGTCTGGATTTGTCTGGTTTGAATGAGTTGACAGGCGAATACGAATTGGCGACAACTACCTCAAAGCTCGAAGATGATTTATCATTGTTTATAACTATCGTTATCAGCAACTCATGGAGCAACACCAGAGACCTGCATTCTCATATACAACATGCGAGCAATTGGGAGTTATTTCATGACAGAAGCATTTAATTGTCGCCCTATGCCGGTGACATTTATTTTTGGGAAGATTTAGCACACTAACTTTCATTTCTTGTTCACTAACGCTATCATTGGATAAAGTATGTTCCTGTAGTAACTACTGGCCTTTTAGTGGAAGCTCTCACACAGCTGAATGAGTTGACGAAAGTTCTGGCTCCCGCATATTCGTAATCAGGTGCACGATTCACCTGGGATCCCTTGCCTGGTTACAGTTTTAATGAACGCGAACCCATTTTTCCGAAACATTGAATGAATAATATTGTGAACCTTTATGTGACCGCTTTCGAATTTTTAAATTGAATACCATTAGGTTCCATTTTTAGTTGTTGCAACTATTGTTACTCACAGTTTTAATATTTTTAAATTATCGTTGAATATGTCATTCTACTGATGATTGAAAGTTTACTTTTCAGGTATGTGAAGTAATTTCTTGGCTTGAACTGATCTAGGATGATTCGATTAATGTTTTTACTGAATACCCATCTGCGTTCTTCAGGTATCGATGAATGGAGGCAGAATGTGTTAACAGTCTGGATATGTGTCGGGCTTCTTCTGCTACTGACGTTTTCTGGCTGTCAAGTTTTAATGAGACTGTTCAAAGTAAGGAAGTCTCGAAGGACTTTGAAACAAATGGCTCTTAGGCAGAACCCATCACAGTTTAGCAGCTCAAACGTCGCAGGCAAGTGATCTTGTTTAATTATGCACATTTTCGAAAAAACACTTCCAATAAATAACTTAGCCCAACTTCACTTTGTACGAAATTATTTTGAATTATTTTCGAGGCGTTCAGATTTACATCAAAGACTCGAGTAAAACACTGGATACCGAATAAAAAAATGTTTCTGAATAACACCATTGAGGAACTAGCAAATATTTCGATGGACAAAATACTAGTCAGTTGTAGATTTCCTGTAATGCACTTCAGTTATCATGTGTGACTCGACCGCGTATAGATATGACACAGGTGCAACGGGGGTCGGATTTCCACACTGCTGCACAAAATGTTGGATCGCGACGGACAGACAGCGTACATGTGGAATTCGTAACCACACGCGTATTGAGAGGGCGTAAACAGGTTATTCAGAGCATGATATCAGCTGCATCGAACACAACGAATTCACTGCTCTCCAAAAACGACAATGCAGAAGATTAAAGTGGATATCAAAATATGCTAAACGTTCAGAGGCAGAATTTCTAGGAAACCAGTTTGTTGTCAACCCTGGCATGAATAATGAAACCATTGTGAATAAAATAAGAATGTTTATTATGAATTGTGAGCATACGAGCAGGCAGAGTGGGTACCGACCATCTGAATGGCCTCAAATTAAAGGGTTATAATTTCACTTCAGGACAAGAACTCTTCGTGCAGAGAAATAAAAAAAGCTCGTAACTTTCCCTTTCGATAAAATCCATCTGCCTGGACAACATCTGAACAAACTGATTTCAGCTTGTGCACTTCCACACGTTTTTATCGTTCCATGGATCAATATTGTGGATCTAAGGAGAACAGACGAAACTGACCGAAAACGTTAAATAAGGTTGGCGATATACAGCTTCAGTGTGTTCTATGTTTCTCTCAACCACTGTATGGTTTGACGTTACTGAATACTGGCACAGTATAACTAATATTATGATTGGTGGTTACAACTTTTCTCGGTAAAAAGATTGTAAAATATAAAAGTTGAATAATACCCTCGTGCAAATCAGCAGACAAACCCAAGTTAGAGGCGATCTCCATGAGCGCTGTCTTGTATATTCGTTTATTGTATTGGTAGCTTAAGNTTGGCTGCAGCACGCGTTCCCAAAGACGATGGTCAAGGCACCGTTAAAGATGATGATGTGGTTGTTTCCAAGACTGTAAGTCAATCTGGAGGCACCTATACGGACTTCAACTCGTATAACTTCGTATAATGTATGCTATACGAAGTTATTACGCTTCAAACGGTCCTTGTTACTGCGAGCTAATTGTGACAACACTCCTCTTTAGCATACTGGAGGAACAGAATTAGCTGTAATTTCTCTGTTATTTAAGGGGAACATTCTTTCAACATATGGCGGACTGTGTGGTAAGATCTATCGTGAACAGTTACTTTAAATTGTGTTGTAACATTGCTAATTCATTTGTTGGTTCCACTACAGGAAGAAGCTTAATTTCGCCTAGGCACTGGATATATTCAACACATCTTCACACTCCACCGGACAGGTGGAATTCGCCGTTCATACGAAGATCGACAACTGTGGTATTTTTAGACACGATGGTCGCACTCTGGTACTGTATTCCATGGAAGGGTTAGCCCGACAAGTATATCAACATCCAAAAAGCAAACTGCCATAAGATCGCGCATCAAGTTAGGATTTATGACAGCTTATCGGCGACCTTCAGTATCTCAGGTACCTCCTTTCTCATTCATTGCTGCATTTGACGTCTCACCAGAATACATTCTGGTCGACTTTAAATGTTGGTGCAAAGGCGCTTCTAGGGGCACGAATTCAAGGCCTAGAATATACAGAAGAAATCCGTCTAAGCTCTATAGATTCACAAGGAAGCGATGACATTTTAGACACAGTAAAGTGTGGTGTAACCCTTTCATTTGTTAGATGCAAGGTATTGCTATATACTTAGCAGACCAATGCGTTTGCTCTTATTCTTTATAGTAGCTGTTGAACGTACTCTAAAATGGTCATGTACCTTGGCAGGTTCATTAGTGTTGGTGCAGTGTATGATGAGATCACAACTCATATAGTTAAAGCTCTGATGGGGTGAAGCAANCACGAGCTTTTCAGTTTGAATTCAACCGACTGTTAACGGGACAACTTGATGGACGACCTCTCGAATTGTATATAAAATGTGAGGAAAGATAGCCTTAAACGATCCTTCTTATATACATTTTAAGTTTGAAAATCCTCAGTGTAGATACCGAAAACAGAGTACTGAAGAAGCTCGTTTTTTAGTATTCACAACCGAGTTGATTAGATCGCATCTATGACAGAGTTTGTTAGACCATCGTTGCATGAATAAACAGATAAAGTGAGTACTGATGAAACTCCAACAGTTTGCACCATTTAACAAAATAGCACCACTTGAACAATGAATCATGCCTCATTTAATGACTAGTAGTGCATTAAGATAGGCTATAAGCTAGATGGCAACGCCTTCAGATTCAACTGTTTGAGTGCAGGGGCAAATCCTGATGATTGGGTGTGTCCACAGTTGAACATCTGTCATCTACTGGTGAACCCTCACCCGGTAGATTGAACACGAAGCACCAGTCAAATTGGTGAAACGTATAAACTTAGGCATGACGTTTGAGAGCCGTTTGTATAGGCGTATTACTGTGGCGGCAGCATGATCTCTTCCACATGAACAAATGAAGAGGCATACACAAAGGGAGACCGCAAGAACATAAATTATTTTTGTGGTAAACGTCACACGGAAATGAATACAACTTAACGACAGGGAATCCGTTCTTTCCGATAAATATGGTTGAAGATTTCACAAGTTTGAAGGAACCCACTTATGAGGAATATAGGCTTCGACTGGACAGTAGAAATAGCATGCCCAAATGCGGCGAACGTTGTGCAACCTGAGCCACGAAGCCAAGTCAGGAGCTTGGAACTTACATATCTAGACACGTTTATCTAACCAATCTGCTTAGGAAGTCAGTGCATAGAATAATTTGGTGAATTTAACAGTGCGTTGAGTGGGAAACTGACTTAGTCATTATCACAAAATCAGCCGCAAATCCGTCCATCCAAAACACGTTTGCATGAATACAAGTTCAACGTTCGGCGGAGAATCGTATCTGTGTAGGGATGAGGGACGATCAGAAAAGAGGCGGTGGCTATTCTGATAAACAAAAGTAACCCTGACAAGTTTCTTACAATAGCAATGAACAGTGCTTAACTCACTACTGAAGGTACCAAGAAAGTGAAAAGGTACAGTCATCGTTCTGTACAAGAGAAGTGTGTGCAAAGCCATTCGAGAAGCTCTAGTGAAGTGTTTATCAAAAAATAATGGCACCGCGTAAAACTTTGGTATATCTTAAGAGTCCTTTGCCAATTGAAAATCAGCAAATTCAAGGACCGTTCACAGACGGAACCCACGAATCAGAAGTGGAATTGTCGGAACATAAAATCCATCTCGAAACCACGGTGAATACGGGATAATGATCAGAGGTTCCCCACTCAACGTTGGCACGTTAGACAAGTCATGAAATCGGACTAAAACATGCCGAAGTAATTTTAGGGGGTTAAAGCAGGAAAATTCAGTCAGTTCAGAGACCATTTAAATTACGAACGGAAAAAAACGCCGTAAATGAGATAGATGGTCATGACTTCTCGGGCATTCGGCGA
Source organism: Paragonimus kellicotti (assembly GCA_014220965.1). Taxonomy (NCBI): domain Eukaryota; kingdom Metazoa; phylum Platyhelminthes; class Trematoda; order Plagiorchiida; family Troglotrematidae; genus Paragonimus; species Paragonimus kellicotti. Next base: position 29,497 of record LOND01003570.1, read on the forward strand.
TCGGTCTTCGAGCTATCCGTCAGGATGGCTGAGAGGATTGAGTAGTTGTACCGGCCAGAGGGCCTGTATTACGGCTGCATCGACGACTTCTACCTCCAATAAAAAACCAACCATATATCAGTCCTAGTAATATAACTGTACCGATTTCCCTTGTTTCGTTTGCACATGCCTCCAAGTGACCATCATCAACAATTGGAACAAGTTTTGAGCCACAACACCCTGTGCAGGGCTCATGATGCGTTACCCTCAACCCCCCAAAACGTCAAATCCCAGGACGATCAATAAGTGCGACAGTTAACGATTAATTAACGGAAACCGTTGGTACGTAGTTTACTTTTTTTATCAAAACGTTGTGAATCGGATAATCCTCATCAAAATGGAGCGTTACGATAGCAACACGACGTTATTTTGAGGCTGTGGAACGACGTAAAAAGTTCTACCTCTAGAATGGCCAAGCAGCTCGGTTCTGTAATTTTCTGATGGCCATATTTGCGTTCGTAACAATAACCGGCCATCAAATCATATATTATTGCATCATGGTTAGCACAGCGTTTGACGGTCGCTCTTTCAGAGTTAGAAACGCTAGTTCACACTGTCAGACAGACTGAATTTGGATTCCATTTGCTGACACCATGCACAGAGCAAGGTATCATATAACATACCAACGAAACAACCAATCACCGTACGATTGTGCGTGGATGGTGTCCACATCTGAATGGAAGAGACCAGTCCAACCAGGTTAGGTCAGCTGCTACTTATCACAATGGTTGCGGCATGATAACCTCACACAGGTGCCAAAGGAGAATTCACAACATGGTACAAAAAAAATACCGCACATGGGGGCCGAAGGGCGTCCATAAATCCACAGGATGGGATTGGTGTACGTGAAACGTGAGAACATTTTGAAGGAAGCGGAATTCGATGGATGTGACATTTGAGAGAGTTAGTTCTACCCTCAGGCTTGTATAGGTGTTCGCGTTTTGTCAACCTTAAATACCTCTGAGTTTACGATTGGTTCACCTTGTCTGAAGGAGTTTCTGAGTGGCGAGATAAAAGTCGCCCGCCAAACGTAATTAACGAGCGATTATCAAGGTTTGTGCTGAAACCATTTTGTAGACTATTTTTAGGCTGACCTTAAGGAAAACCACAAGGTGTAAGTTCAAACAAATGCTAGTCAGGGACCGATAGATGACAGACAAACAATTAACGCATAATGAAAGGCTATCGGTATACACAAGTTCAAAGATAAACACTGTCACATAGTGCAATTAATGTAATAGACGTACGAGAGAACGATCTGCATATACAACAGACATGTGGACAAGCTGTTGCTGCTGAGCTGATTCAACCTAGAACAGTGCACATACCGTAACCAGAGTCAAAAACTGTATCGACAAGTCTAACGATTGATATGGTCACTGCGAAACCATTTCGAGTACTGTCTGAGGTAAAAAAAAAAAAACATGCGCAGCTATTTGTGAAACTAGGTGGCCACCTGAACTCAGAGAGTGTCGTGAGTATTCATTGCTGATGCTGATGAGAGCAGAAGTGCATCAATACAAACTTTCTTGGGTTTGCACGGTATCAGAAAATTCCAGTTTCGAGGGGGAAATGAGAATAACCGAGGCCATCCACAAACAAATTTTTAAAAAAAATTGTAAGATGCAGTCTCTAGTTGACGTCTCTGGGTAAACAAAATAGATTTTAATTTATTGAAGAAACTTGCTCTCATTAATACGATTGGCAGGGGGGTGGTGCAAGACGTGCGGGCCACAATTGCGTTTGACAAGATAATCAATGTTAGATAAGATAAAAAATGCGAGTAACAATAATCAAAGTAGATAAATGGAGTAAAGAAGTATAGACTGTATGTAGAGCACACGCTAACAAAACGTGTTCCATATGAAACATGAAAGAAAAAGTAGTACGTCAACTTGTTCAAATGGACGATTCGAGAAAGTGTACGACAAAGCATCCGAAGAAAAGACAGACTGTGATAGTTAATAAAGTCGACGGAACATATCACAAAGCTCGTCAAAAAATGTCACATCGGAAGTACCTCCAGATGAGAAAGTTGCAGAATCACTGTGATGTGTGAAGTGGAGACCGCGGTAACAAACAACAAGTGGAAATCGTGCAGACACGAGGCAGACAAACAAGAGGTACATGGAGGAGGGAGAGGGATAAAAAGATGAACACGTGGAAATAGGATATCCGGTACTTGTAAAAATCAGACATGAAAATATACTAACGACATGCATCTCTTGAACCAAATCCATATAAAACTAGTCAGGCAGTCCACACTTGATAATCATCCATGTCTAAGGTACAGTCCAATATCCTATTTATAGGAACAAAATAAAAATAACATCTGAACCTCACTTGAACAGTCCAAACAAATATAAGTTTCTTGCGTTAAATCAGCTCTTGATTGATTCAGTTGACCAGTCGATGTTCATTTTAAATTCTCATATTTGCATACTTTGTATCAAACTTAAATCCTCAACAACAAAAAAACTAAATTTGCTCTGCCAGTTAACCCCCATCCTATTCGAACACATAATCAATAAATTACGGACCAAAGGAGAAAACACTAGAATCGAATGCCTCAACTGTTCACAATAGTTCATTTCGAGATGACCTTCAACCTTTGATAACGCTACTTTCCATTGATTTACACTAGGTCACTGTTATCCTATGGACCTACATAACTACGCTTTGTATCATCCATGAAGGAGTCCCAAGATCTTAAGAGTTAATGTTTTATTCTTTTGATCATCAGTTATTTTAAGATACCTGGATTAAACATGTTCGACTACGGTATAGTTCTATGCAATCTGTATTTCTGGGTCTAGACTGTGCGGTCACGATGATTAATCTATATTCGCTTGCATAAAATACACAGCTTGAGTGCAGTCAGTAACGTCATGTGATGACATTTTTTTTTACAATGCACCATGAGTGATTGTATAAACAAATAGACAGGAAAGATATAAATTTTACGACAGAACAACATCGAGTTGTTGCCAAAATGAACTATACAATCAGTAATAAATAAATATACACCGTTAACTAATACTACCCTTTATCCAATGAAGTAGTCGAACTGTGCACTAAAATAGATGTTCATTCAATGGGGGACGAAAACGGGAACAAAAAGACTCACTTGATCATAGCGATGAATCGAGGAATGGGGAGGTTCTCGAATATGGCGTACAACCGACTGAACACCAAAGCGCTTTCGCTCGAACGTACGCGATGCACCGGTGCCGCGGTGAAGGCGGAAAGTCTGGTACACAGCCCGAGTAGGGGAAGAGACGAAGACAATCGATCAGAGTCCGAGACGAAGCAAGGACGCTTACTGACCACATAGCGAAGTTTGAGTTCATCCAATTGGCATAACCAGTGCAGAATTTGCGTCACAATTCTACTCACGGCCGCAGAAGACTGGTTGGACACAATCAACGAAGAAAATTTAGAAACTCAATTCAATTAAATGTGAAACGAAACTCTACTCGCCATTGATTAACTTGGTGCTGCTCAAAAAAGGGTAACCATTGGGACATTCTCAAACTACGTCTCTCGCTGAGACACCATTGTTCCATAACACGTACACGCACACATACCGACAAATCAAGTCACACGCGGTAAACCAATTACGTGGCAGACCTCATCTAAAATGATGATGCATTCTCCTTGTACTTGCCTTGATTTCCCACAAATTATGTTAGTACCGTTTCACGGTGCGGTCCACATTATCAAACAAGTGTACACATATCTGTGTAGACGGCGCCAATGAGCTAATCTGTCTGCATTTGGTTCAGGCATTACAATAAAGATAGATAAAGCCATGTTCCTGTATTTTCGTTTATCTGAGCTCGAAGGCTGCAATCAAATGTGCGTGGTGTTCAATTTGAAATAATCTAAATTTCCGAAATTCCATTAGAAATATATAAACTTGAAAAACTGTAGAACCTCCAAAATATCAAAACCATTTGTTAATCAAGCCAACTAAAACGGTGAAACATACCTTTTTTGACAGATGAGACCGATCCAAGCTTTGAAAGGTTCTCTTCATCATCTAATTTTACGGGGTGTGCGTTTTCGATCGTCACAGATCCGAAATAACTGGAATCAATCAGTACCACGATTGGTAGGGACTTATAAGGAAGATGCGAAACAGGAAACCAGGGACTCTGTGTGGTACTGGGTAGAACTGGACCTCGCAAGCTACCCGGATAAATCCCTTTAGACGGGTGTGCAGAATCCTCCTTGCTGCTGTGCGAGGACAATTTAAGCAGTAGCGATTCGGCCAACAGATCAATCACTTGCTCGTACACAACGGTGGCATTTTTCGTACAAGCCTCCGGTGGAATTGTGATTTCTGCCTAAAAATGGAAATGGAATACCTTAGTGATGATCACAGAAAATAAGCAATGGCCTGTGGCTGTCAGCCGAAGAAACTGCTGACCACAAACAAGGTAGCCAGACAGAGAAGCCAATCTACACACGACCGTGAAGACCAGTCAGAAATTCGAACCTGTTAGCCTAGATAATCGGTGTAGAGTCTTGATGAAAACCAGCGAACTATAAGTATCCATCATGTGCAAATTGATTCAGACGATCGATTTACTTTTCTATCCTATGGACCTTGAATACGAACGATCTGAACCACACTGTGAAGCAGCTGAATTAATATTCCCGAGCAATACGTGAGCTACAACCAGTTAGAATATATTAACTCCAAAGCTCATCATCGTGTGTATACCTTGGAAATTCATCCACGGAGCACATTGCTAAGTAGTGCATGACGGCGCTTCATAAAGTGCGTACATGTACATCGATGCATTGTATGTCAGAAATGAAGACAAAAACTATCAAACAAATGCATTCCATCTTTCTTATACAAAATAAATGGACGGAAGTCCCACACAGAAAATACCGAATGCAGGGAACTTACAGAATAAAACAGCGGCAACGCACAGTTGCCGCCGGACAGTGGACAAATACAGATCGTATCGACAGTTGAAAGACTCGACACGTCTGAATAATCCAAATGGTCTAGAGGATGTTAAGGTTGAGACCATAATTCCAAAGACTTACTAGAGAGCATCGATTGGGCATCACGTTTCTTTGATAAATCAATAGTCGTTATGCCCACTTTCATCTGAATGGTCACATGGAAATCAAACAATGAGTCTCGTTGCCAAGATGGATAGATCCAGATTACACGAGAAACGAAACCTGAAACAAAAACAGAGCAGCACGTAGGTAGACCAAGATTGTGGACACGACAAAAATTACAGAAACGTTGAGAATACCAACAGTTTAACTATCCAGTCGGCCCCTTTCGAAAAGAAGCACTAGACTCGAGTTTCGCTCTCATTAGAGCTCGTCAGTAGTGCATATCCTTGCCACTGTCTATGGGAATGCGACAGCTGCGATCAATTGTGGGTGATGTTCAATCTATATGAAAAACAAAATCCCCTACTACTCATCAGTTTAACTATCGATAATTTGAATGAGAGATGCGGTTAACAAAACAGGGAAGACGTTCTGAATATATTACTTGAAAAACGGAGTGGCTGCTTACAACGTGAGACCTATTGACTAGGCACACTGATGATATAAGGAAATGTAAACCTTGAGACAGTATTGGGTACTGCTAACTGTCACTCGCAACATCCAAATAACCAATGACAACAGTGACATGAAACAGCCAATGACTCGACAGACAAACTAAGACACGTTTTCGCTTGTTACGGAAAGTTACGGAACGCTAACATCATTTCCATTTTCGGTTATCCATGTAATGTCAAGACCGAAGAAAGCGGTTGTCTAAGGAACCCTTTCACGACACGTTTTTTTATCTCTCCGGCTCGCTTTTTTTGACTGGTTATAACTGTATCGTGTAAATCCAAAAGACAGTCAGTAAACTATCTCGCGAACTTGTAATGACTAGACTGCAACTGTTGCACTGTGAATGTAGAAGGCAGGTACATTTAAGCAGTAGTACTGTATTGTAGCAAGGAGGACAAGCACACAGTAGGAATCGCAGGCAACAGCAAGTAGGCCTAACTGTGCGGTAGACTGTGCGATGTCCACACGCAAGCGTAAGCAGGTTAAACCTCACTTGTCCAGCCACGAAGGTCAGATGATCCGATCCTATCAGACATAGACAAGGGCAAGGTTACGGGCACAATGGCGTGACACGAACGGTGGATCATGTAGACAGGTCCATCGCACAGACACGTATGCGCTGTCGGCATGCTCGCACTTAACAGGACACAACAGTTCTCCCCGATCCCCTACACTTGTCATGCGTACAGTAACCAACAAGAACCAACTTTGTTTACACTTTACACGAGCATAGACCAGTACCAATTGACAATGAGGAATAGTACTCAGTCCATCGCATGTCTCAA
>LOND01003571.1:7547-18880 GCA_014220965.1 Paragonimus kellicotti
CACTGTTGTTCGATATACACGATCCTTGAGCTTTAGAGAAATACCTCTCTGTCGCCATAGGTGTCTCAGATTAGCGAACACCGCCCTAGCCTTGGAAATACGCGCTTCTATTTCATTCCCTACACCTCCGACGCCACCGCTGATGCAGCTTCCCAGGTATACAAACCGGTCAACAACCTCCATGACTTCATTATCTAACATTAAATCTACGTGATCACAGCAATCTTGCAGAAGCACTTTGCATTTTGAGGCTGCAAAGCGCATTCCGAAGTACTTAGCAGAACGCGAAATAGCGTCCAGTGTTGTTTGTGCCGCTTGAAAGTTGTCAAACAGCAATACCTTATCGTCAGCATAATCAAGATCAGTCAGTCTTTCACCAGGTAGGAGGTCCACGCCGGCATCATTTGAGTGCCGCAGACAGTCCTCCATTATTTCGTCTATGACGAAATTAAACTCAAATAATTGCGGCGGGCAGCCATGTCCTGCGTCGTCCTCATAGTCAGATAGACAATAGGTGTAATCGGCGAACAAGTAGGGATCGGGATTTATAGGCAGTGATTGTACCAAACCAACACTTCTTGCGTTGTCAATATACTTCAAACAATGTCGCACAGACTTTAGACACTGGTTGGACTCATGACCTTAACGGATCATCGCCAGACGGGCTGTCGTTTGCTCCAGCAGGACCACCGAGCATCTCTTCGCCCGACCGCTGCAAGCGACTGGCGCAGCGCTTACGAGGTGGACAGGATTGATGACCTGGCGCGTAGACAATGAATGATCGTTCACGAAGGGAGTTGTTGTCACTGTTAAGTCGGTGTTTGTCTCCCGGGTTGGGTCGTGAACTCCACAGAGGCGGTGGCTTGAGGCATTATGAGAAAGTACGGTTGAATGAAAAATAACTGATGAACCGCACGAACGGATGTGAACTGTAAGCATTTCCAAATGAGTCTATAATTAGATATGTAGCAAGTGTTTTGATGAAAGGCTAACACGAATCAGATTTTAACGACTCACAAACTAGGGTCGTTTAGCTTTTCCCTATGTGAAACAGTGAATAAGTTGTAAAGTGCCGAATGAAACATGCTACACGTATCTTTCTTCCGAATAAAACGAAGAGCATACCAAATTAGGTTAGGTAACAATGTGCACGGTACATGTGGGGAACGCTTGTTAGTAATCAGTGAGACTGTCACCCACCATACACCATTCGTCTCAAGAAATATATCTGCTAGCCTACTTCAGTGTGATGACGCACACATACTAGAATTTTTGCGTCCGCAAACATGACACTGTAATATTGACTCTAGGGCATGTCCTTTTAGTACTGTTGTCTGCCTGTATCTGACCTTTATGAGAGCACTGTGTAAGCGTACCAAACTTTTGAGTGCAATTTATCAGCAAACATTCTGCTCTGCTGTTCGGTTTACTTAGACAGATTACAACACTCCTGGGGAAAGTCATCCGAGGTGGTTGAAACGTAGAGTATTACAACGTTGTGTTATTCTCATTCCATTTATCAATAATCAGATAGTACTTATTTTATTCTCTCTCCTCCTCATGTTAGAACATTTCTACCAGACTGTTTATTTACAATGATATACCCTTCGTTTCATATCTGGTTAAGTCTCCGAAACCCGCAGCACACTATGCAGTTGCACAACATTCTGTTCTCACGATCAGCTATGGACATTTTCTTATACGATGTGCCAACTTAGTCTACTACTGCTCGGGTGTAATTGCCCATCCTGTTGACCGTGAGATTTTCTTCAGCTTCTTTGGTCTACTGCATGCGGAAAATTTGATCTAGTTTTCAGTCAGAATTTAACTTCCCCTTTTTCTTCCCGATCCGAGATAGAAACTGTAAATGTATATTTGTACTCAACTTCCTGCTTAATACTTTCAGCATCTTTCCTCCCAGCGCACATTTTATCATTAGAGTCTCTTCATTATTTTGTTTCCGAAAGATGAAGATTTTACTGTCATGCTTGCTTATCATTTGACTAATCACCAGTGACCAGTTGGACCGCGCCTCCCACTTTTATTCCTTCAAATTTGTACTGGATACCGGGTGTCTTGTAAGAAAAAGTTACAAGTGGCCCAGAACAAATCACTTGTTGTGATGGCTATACGCTAGTGTCATTTGGTTCCGGACACTGTGACAATCTGACTTCATCAACCAAATACAGAATAGAAGTGTTTATCCAGCAACCAGTCGAATGCGAAATTCATTACGAAATGAGCACACACCTGAACTGGATCAGCAACCAGTAACGACGCAGCTAATCCCTCTCCTTCTAAGCAATCGTCTGTATCGGGATATCTTGTTCCTGAATGTGCATTCTTCGGTTTGTTGTTTCGCAGTGGTTAGATTCCTTTTGAAACACATCTTGGTAGTTCGGTCAGGAATTGAATAACAAATCATTGAGTGAGAGATATCCATTCCTGAAGTTTAATCTCACGCAGCCACAGTAAGTGGAATGGACCACCATCTCAGTGGTGCACTATGGGTTCACATCATATTTAGTAGTGAACCAGAATGGAATACTGTTTGTTCATAACAAACAGTTAAAGGTATTTGGCTACTAAGGTATTGAATTTTTCACGGACGACAATAGGCTACGGATATCACGAAAATCGTTTTGCCTCATCCGACTAACTACTTTAAAACCCAGCCTACTCGAATAACTTGTAAACTTCTCATAATACAAATTGCGTGTAGACCAAGTACATCTCTATCGAACAGTTCATTTCCTCTTCCTTCCTGTCTTCATAATCATCAACGTCATTATCATCATCGTCCCCATCTGCGGAACCTTATCTGCCTACAACTAACAACAATTTAGATCGCAGTGAATTGTCTCCAGTAATGAGCATTTTATATCGTGCTTTGTTCAATATTGAGGTTTCTTCTAGGCAGCCCGCGTTTCTCTCAGTAGTAACTTTGCTTCTTCCTTGCCTCCTACTTTTACTTGTCACATCTGCCATTTCATCAAAACCTGACTTCATTCGCAACACCACCGCAAATCATAAGACTTCAGGACCCAGTGTATCAGTTCACTCACTCACAGGTCACCGTCCGTCTATTTCGATTTTCCTCCGGGTTTGCTATGCCCCCACAAACGGTTGTCGAATCAATGATCCAAGTGTCACATCACACTCATCCATGTGAGTGTGTCCTACGAGATGGAGTTTTCTGAACTACACATTGCCTTTTTTGTGCTGTTTCACAGAGAAGCTCGATTTGACGATAATCAATGGGTACCGAATTGCTATACAACGAAAACGGTGCGGGAGGATTATGGACTGTTTGTTTGATTCTAGAGTCAAAAATGCGGATGGCACAAGGAATGTTTTTTCGGGAAATCAACCTCACCTCAAACAGCGTTTATGTTGATTAGCACATAACAGTAATTCGGTCATTGCTTTTGACCAAGCAATGAGCAGACTAGCCAGAACTGAAAATTGCTCATAGCTTTGTATTCAACTAAACTTCTCAGCCGGTCCACCTTCATTTGAAGCATAGTAAAAACCGTTCTATCCAACTGCTGGTTAATCAATCTAATCGGCTACGTGGTCCAAATGGTCAAGAATGGAAGCATGTTCTGTATTTTTGATGTACAGAATATTGCATAGTCCGACCACTAACTGATTGTTCTAAAACCCGTCATATTTTAGAATGTGCATGTCACATATTTTGAAGGAGGTGGAATTATAATACGTTGCTTCGCCATACATTGTCACTTAATTATGTTCTCACAATACTTACCTTTGCATATGTATGCTTTCCTTTAAATTTTTGAAATTTGCACTTTTGCATCCATAATTGTGGAGTCAGAAACCCAGAATCTTGTTATCAATCTTTTGTGTTGCACCCTACTGAATCAATTTGGAACATTCGTGTTATGACAGCTATCTGTTCACTTCTGTGTGCCAGCACGTCAGTGAATCAAACATCCCTGTTGTTATAGAGATGCAATTAACATGCTGTATCAAGTCTACGACAGTTCTGAGATACTGTTAGTGTGATCAACAAAATTAGTAAATTCCTTTGTCCTCGTACGATTCATTTAGTGGTATAAGTTGCCGTGATATATTTATTCAGATATGGTACTTATCTACATTTGTGCTAGCAATGTAACACAATGAATACATTGTCAGTTTCATTGTTTAATCACTGCTTATGAATAAAGGGGAGGTTTACCGATGGTTTTTACTGTGTATTATTGCAACAATCAGAAGCTCCACGTCAAGAATCATGAAAAGTGCCTATTCCGTACTTCTCTACGTTGTTGAAACTACCAAATTGGGTACTTGTTTTGCTTGGTTAGTCAGTTCGTTTTGACTGGGGACACAAGTCAGCCGATTGAGTAGCTTATACCGGACCTTGGTTCAAAGTGAATTGGCCGGCACTCTTTTATCCGCAAACGGAAGCAACGTTTTTTAGTTTGGAACAGTCAGTTCACTCAAGCTCTAGCATTCCCATGGACCTTTAAGCCATCTCGTTTCGAATTGAAACACGAACATCGAGTTTTTCACTCGTGTTAGAGCTGACTAGCGGTTCATATCCGTGCAACAATCGAGAGTTGAACTCCGATCACGCTTTCATGAGGCAACCGTGTTGACCACTGCGTCACTGACCCTAACTTGGACACAAACAAATTATCATGTGCAAGCGCCCAACCACGTTTACCTATGCGTGGTGCTCAGGTTACCCGATCGACTAGAAAAGAAACGCAGCAACTGTCCTGTGAACTCTGACCCCACGACTAGATCTTCCCCTCAAGTTATGTGATAGATAGTTTCTGGTTAATATGAAATGGACAGCAATATCAGTGGATTGTAGCTCTCATATTTCACTGGACTTTTCAGCTATACCCCTTCGAAAAGACGAACCTAATCAGAGCTTTACTCTTGCCTGATTAGTGGGACAGTGTTAAAAATGCGCTCGACGCCTGTACATGAGATCCAGATAATAAAGGCTCTGCTTGGGCACACGTGGTCAAAGATGGCTAGCCTGTGCGAGCTCAGATTAATTTTAGTCTCCGATTCGCCGACGTTTTACATACATGCGTTCGCTTTTAAATACTAACAGCTTATGTGATATTTAACGACTGCCGGCAAGTTTTATGTTTGTTCGTGAACCTTCGAAAACGTTAGTCTCACAGGCAAAAACGCTTGTAGTCTCCTTGCCTCGGGTAACATTCGGTTGGGATGTTTCCAAAGACAAGATTGCGGCCTGGTAATCGACGAGTCAAATGATGGGACCTATATTATGAAACGAACCGGACGATCCACGACTTTTGGTCTATTGTCTTGGGCATTATTCTATTTTTATATCTAATCAATCTGGATGGACCAATAATGGGTGTGAATGTGCCTGCTGAAAACCCTTACAGCTCCACACATTGAAGATGCGCCTACCTACTCCAGTTGATAAGATAGTGGTACATACGCGGGCTGAATCGTCAACTGTTAACTGTGTGAAAACGATTACGCCTTCATTGGATCGCATCCCCTAAGAACTACCCATACATACGCCTCTACCTAGCTTCTGGAGATGAACTGGTGACACAGTGGTGTGTCTTCCACATTCCGGCTAATCTCCAGATGTGATAATACTTTTCGACCAGCAGGCTTAGTACCATGGGATTGTGTTGAGTTGGTTAAGCGAGTAAGGGACATTGGTAAGGTAGAATGAAAATGGTAACCACGGTCATTCAGGAAAGATGACAAAGGTGTTCGTTACTGGGAGGCATGAAGCTATAACAAACTGTTTGGTTGGAACATGTTTTAAACCAGAAAATTGTCCAAAGTTTCACAAAAACAGGTGAATAATCGGAAATTTGGCATGTTGGTAGGGTTTCGTTCGTAGCAACTTCTTCAGACAAGCTCTGATCTGAAAAAGCTTCTGTATCAGAAGTAAACTTATCGATACGCCAACGTACCGATTGCTCACATCTCGTTTTAAAATTGTTTACTTCCTTTTCCCTAATATTCATGAACGAATCAACCGAAGGATTTCTAGGTAAACTGATTCACCTGTAGAATTTTGCCTCGGGTTTTGCCATCCAATTAATGGCCACTTCAGACTGACCCATTTGAAGACCTGTCACCCTAACTTGGCACACTCGGTGATTCACTAATGGTACACTCTCTATTACGTGTCACAATAATAACCCCCAAAGATGTACAGCTCCACGGGCATAAATTATTTGGTGCTGGTGCCATATGGGTCGCGTATATTGTAGTGGGTGCCGAGCGGCAATTGGTTTACACAAATTCGAAAAACAGTCATACCACTTCAGTACTGGAGGATAAAAATTTAGAACATCTTGCCAATGGTTTATCACTTCGCCTGATATCATTAAATTGTTTGCATGTGTACACTGGTAAAAGCCTCCACAAACTTGATTGGACGATTTGCAGTTCTGTACACGCATTCCAGAGCTTTAAACATTACAACGTATTCTCTATCCATCATCGTGAATGAAGGATATTGACTTCCGCATTTAATGATAAATAGGAGCGTGATAACAGATAGTGTTTTAACGTTGATAGTACTGAGTTTCCGGCTGGCTCCGATAACTTGAAATTGTTGTCTACACAGTGTACTTTTTCAAGTACTGCTGTTGTAGACATTTCGAGTGGACATGTGGAATATCAAACGAGCCTGATTCAACATTATTCATTGTCTGTCAGGTTAAACTGCTTAGTAAGCCGCGTTGATTGCTGACGCATGGGCCATACCGACAAGCTATTGTGATAGTTTAACACACCTGAAGCACTGTCACCCGGGAATGATAACTATTTGGTTTGAAAATGAAAAGAACGTGCAGCAAACAAACTTGTTTTTGGTTTATTATCATCAGGCTGAATACGGTTCATTTGTGTGGGTTAATTGCGTGCGAACGGAGGATCAGGAGGGTGGTTATCAATGGGAGAAGAGCCAGGTCTTTTTAAGATCTAGTCATGTAACACCTGAAGGTCGATTGCACAAAATAAGGATGGCTGTCAATATAGTGACCATGATCAAGTAACCTTTTCAGTCAGAACATAGACACAAGGCCATAGAAGGTTCAGTGTTTTGACGAAATGTTTTTGAGTAAACAGTGGATGAGAGAGTTGACGAATGGCGATAGTTTCTTTGACTCCCGACAGGCGACCCTTTGACCTGCTTTGATTGTATACCACTGTGTCGAGAGGTAGATAGATAGATAGATAGATAGATAGATAGATAGATAGATAGATAGATAGATAGATAGATAGATAGATAGATAGATAGATAGATAGATAGATAGATAGATAGATAGATAGATAGATAGATAGATAGATGTCTCTGTTACCTAGCATGATTACCCCGAGAACCGCGTGCCGCGAAGAGTTATCCTAACAGATGGGAGATTTTTAAACCGTTGGGTGGCGGGCTTTGATGCGATTTCGGCTGCATCCTAGTTCGCTGAATGATGATTTGACCGCCAATTCAAAATGTGATTCGTGGTCGGTGATCAATACAACAGAGCAACCAAACTTGGCCACCCAGCGTTCCATCAAGGTTAGTGTAACAGTTCCTGACGAGCAGCTTAGAGTAGGTATGGCTTTTGGCCAACATGTAAGTGGATCTGTGCACCTCAGGACGTACGTATACACACTGCAAAGTTTCAAGTGTACGACAAGATCAACGTTAGTTGGGGGCGGCAATGCTGTCCACTAAGAAACGAGTGTGCCATTGACTGTGTAAACACGACAGATGGAGACACAAATACACTTTCAAATCTGAGCGGACTTGACCGGCGGGGTTGCAACACCATGTCATATAATTATGCAGCCGCGGAATCAGTTAAGTTGCCTGTCATGTTGGACGTTGCATTGCTACACGAAAACGCATTAACGACTGCGTTCGAGATACCAGAAATGTGAGAGATGCTGCCGGTAAGTTAAAGGATTTAGTCCATCTGTCGGATCTACCTGGAATGATACTTTGTCGGATGTTGAACATATGGCATACTGTTGTAACTGAATCCTACCAAATACGAACGCGAATAACTGATACGAACGGTGGTGAACGAATAACGCGAATAGAAGCCCCTTCCGATTGGCCCCAAACTGCGAACGACAAGAACCAATGAGAACACGGACAAAGCAGACTCCGGATAAGCAATGTATTTAGCCACCAGACGCTTTGCAAATTTACATGAGAAACTGGTCTGTATTTATAGAAAATCCTTGACCTTGTGGCGGCGTGAGCGCGCGAAGAAATATTTGAATCCCACGCCGATGCATATCTCAGTAACGGCTTGAGATATCTGATTTCTGACAACAGAATCGTGTTCTTCGGGTCAGGTTTACCCTAACCGTAACACATACGTTAGCAACGTATGTTGTTTGTAGATTCTAAAAACCACTTTCCCTGCCGGTAAAAACTGTCGTGAATGTGCCGTGTGGGTAAAGATTTAAAATCCCATGCTGAAGCCATTCAAAATCTAAAAACCACTGTTGTCGAAACTGGTTGAACACGCTTCATTACGTCTGTGTTGTGTTACTACCAATGTAGACGACGGAGTTAACGCATCCATTCAGTCGTGCAGACTCTCTATTTCTGTTATACACATCTTTCCTCATACGGGAAAAGTTTAGAGGAATACCTATTGACAGTAGCCGAAATCCCAAGTTTTTAATTTCTACATTGGCAAAAACTGCAGTTTCTGAGCACTCTTTTGGACACGTCCGGAAAATCAATCAAGTGACCCGCGCGTACGCTGATAGGCGGACAGCACTTCTGTGACCCCTACTTGACTGTATCCGAACCAGCATAGTAATAGTCGCGATTTTGGGTTTTCAAAAGTTCTGGTCGTCCGCGTACAGTGTGGTGCTGCTGGAGAATAGTTTTGACAATCGTTGACACAATTAGTAAAGATCCCGTGACGGGTCATTGAATGCATCCTGTGAAATAAGTGCAAAATACTAAAAATCAAAAACGGTTTCGATTGTAAATATCCTGTTGTTTGTAGATGAGACTATCTAACTGTGAAGGGCGTATTGAATATCATATGACTCGTCAGAGCGCCTTGCATAGTAATCGGTGATGACGTATGGAGTAAGATCGTATTTCCTGACCTGTTAATTTACCCTTAATGGAGGACATGTTAGTCGTACATGGCCGTTCGACAGTGACCCGTTCTAAGCCGTTGTGATAAAAGTATTGACAGGAGGACGCGTCAAAATTCTGCGCCTGAAGGTGTGTTCTAGTCTCGCGTGGAACGCTCAGGCTATCCAGTCGGAAACTAGCAGATGGGTGACGGAAATTTTGGCTCTGGTCTGTTTCACGGACTGCAGTTTGACGCTTAGCGTTGTGGTTTTACTTGGCTTTTCTTTCTGCAAGTTTAAATCCCGTAAAACTTTTAGCTTTCAATTAAAGGGAGACTTTTGATTCAGGGGCCTAGACTTACTAGGTTTTTTGACCGGTCTTAGATCCAGACCATTGTGTGAATGGACGCAGTCCGCCACGTGATTATTATGCACTGGCTACGGCCAAGAAGTTTGAAGTCTGAGACAGTCTTTACGTTCCACACTGCTCACTGTCAAATTCATCTCTTACGGCACTTTTGTTTTCGTTTTAGCTCATCCGATGGCTACGAAAATTTAGTTGTTCAAATCAGTATTCTTCGCATTGAGCTTCGACTGATAAATTTGACTCGTAACATGAAATTTTCAAGTTTGAGTCTCCCCCGATCTTTATCTGATAATTTCATACGAAGACAAAACCGGTCCTGAGCCGTGCATTTTAGAACATGCACTGTTGCAAATTAGCAAGGTAGGTTTTCAGCTTCTGCAACACGAGGTGTTTGCTGTCATCTGACATACTAACTCATGTAGCCTATACAAACTTGAGCTGGAGCTGTCGGGTATATCTGGGCACAGACTAGTTACCGAATGATCGGTAGTGGGCGTCGTTGCCATTTAGTTATCTTGATCTCTTTAGGCTCACTTAAATAACTATAACTACCGGGCCATTTCGTTATCTACGTGAAACGGGTTAGACCGAGAGAGATGTTAGACTTGACATTTGACGATTTTATACGGCGTATTTCGTATTCAAGCCAAAAACATCTCAATATAATGTAATCTTCATTCGGTGTCACAGCAATGACCGTTAACAAAAACCATTGTTGATGGCGCCCATCATCTATATCATGCGGCTTATCAGACCCACCTTAAAAATATTTATTGGACTGCTCGACTAAATCAGTTTCATAGGTTCGTCAAATTAAAAGCATTCATGATCGATCCGTTCACAGCTTACATAGCCTATTGCTTAAGTTTGTACACTTTTATTGTGTTTCTGATTGCAGTGCCTTTACTCAAAAGTTAAATGAACTGCAAGACGCTAATTGCTTCGCGTCCATTGCGACTGCATTGAGTCCCGCTGCCTTAAGTTCAAACAGTCTTTACAACGTCACTCTACCGGAAATTACTGCTCAAAATTTGCCAAATTTCGCGGAGTTGTGTCGACAAGCTGTGCAACAGCAATCAGGGTTATCTAACCCACCAATTCTTTTGTATTCCTCAGGAAGTCTAAATGCCCATGCTCTTGCCGCTGCTCACACGAAAAACCCAACAAACGTGTCCTCTCAGCAGTCTTCGGTTTTTGAAGATGCACAAACTCTTAATGATATAAATCTCCAAAATTCTCTCAAAGGATCCGTTTCCCTTACACTGCCGACGACAGCGCTTTCTTTGTCCAATAAAGAAATGACCACGTTGCAGCTCCCTAATGGCATGAAGTTTGAAATTACAACAAATGCTGGCGTGACCCCAGCTTCAGTATTGAAACTGCTTGGCATAAATACTGTATCCAATGATTTGCCCCGTACATCAGGCTCAGAAACGAACCAGTCATCGGTGGACTCTCTTTTTTGGCCCCTACAAGTTCAACCACCCGCTACAAACGAAGTATCTCATGTTGAAGGAACATATCCTAATTTAATGGCTTCCCCGCGGAACGAAAATGACACCAGACCGTCTTCAGTTGCCAACAGCTTAGATCAAGCTGAGATAAGTCGACCGATTCGATCAGCGTCGTCGGTTTCATCGAGTTCATCAATTTCCCAGACTGCCGGCAAAGAAACTACCTCCGGCTTTAAAGACACCCGCCTTGATCCAATTGAACAGTATCGTATGCGTTTGGAACGAAAACGTGCGCGCAACAGAGATGCAGCTCGGAAGTGTCGAGAGCGTAAAATCAGACTAATAAAAAGTCTGGAAAAGGATGTTCTTCATCTTTCTGAAGAGAACAAAACATTAAGAAATCGCCTCTCACGGAGTAAATTCGA
>LOND01003571.1:23776-41724 GCA_014220965.1 Paragonimus kellicotti
ATCTATCTATCTATCTATCTATCTATCTATCTATCTATCTATCTATCTATCTATCTATCTATCTATCTATCTATCTATCTATCTATCTATCTATCTATCTATCTATCTATCTATCTATCTATCTATCTATCTATCTATCTATCTATCTATCTATCTATCTATCTATCTATCTATCTATCTATCTATCTATCTATCTATCTATCTATCTATCTATCTATCTATCTATCTATCTATCTATCTATCTATCTATCTATCTATCTATCTATCTATCTATCTATCTATCTATCTATCTATCTATCTATCTATCTATCTATCTATCTATCTATCTATCTATCTATCTATCTGGTCTGTTTCACGGACTGCAGTTTGACGCTTAGCGTTGTGGTTTTACTTGGCTTTTCTTTCTGCAAGTTTAAATCCCGTAAAACTTTTAGCTTTCAATTAAAGGGAGACTTTTGATTCAGGGGCCTAGACTTACTAGGTTTTTGACCGGTCTTAGATCCAGACCATTGTGTGAATGGACGCAGTCCGCCACGTGATTATTATGCACTGGCTACGGCCAAGAAGTTTGAAGTCTGAGACAGTCTTTACGTTCCACACTGCTCACTGTCAAATTCATCTCTTACGGCACTTTTGTTTTCGTTTTAGCTCATCCGATGGCTACGAAAATTTAGTTGTTCAAATCAGTATTCTTCGCATTGAGCTTCGACTGATAAATTTGACTCGTAACATGAAATTTTCAAGTTTGAGTCTCCCCCGATCTTTATCTGATAATTCCATACGAAGACAAAACCGGTCCTGAGCCGTGCATTTTAGAACATGCACTGTTGCAAATTAGCAAGGTAGGTTTTCAGCTTCTGCAACACGAGGTGTTTGCTGTCATCTGACATACTAACTCATGTAGCCTATACAAACTTGAGCTGGAGCTGTCGGGTATATCTGGGCACAGACTAGTTACCGAATGATCGGTAGTGGGCGTCGTTGCCATTTAGTTATCTTGATCTCTTTAGGCTCACTTAAATAACTATAACTACCGGGCCATTTCGTTATCTACGTGAAACGGGTTAGACCGAGAGAGATGTATAGACTTGACATTTGACGATTTTATACGGCGTATTTAGTATTCAAGCCAAAAACATCTCAATATAATGTAATCTTCATTCGGTGTCACAGCAATGACCGTTAACAAAAACCATTGTTGATGGCGCCCATCATCTATATCATGCGGCTTATCAGACCCACTTAAAAATATTTATTGGACTGCTCGACTAAATCAGTTTCATAGGTTCGTCAAATTAAAAGCATTCATGATCGATCCGTTCACAGCTTACATAGCCTATTGCTTAAGTTTGTACACTTTTATTGTGTTTCTGATTGCAGTGCCTTTACTCAAAAGTTAAATGAACTGCAAGACGCTAATTGCTTCGCGTCCATTGCGACTGCATTGAGTCCCGCTGCCTTAAGTTCAAACAGTCTTTACAACGTCACTCTACCGGAAATTACTGCTCAAAATTTGCCAAATTTCGCGGAGTTGTGTCGACAAGCTGTGCAACAGCAATCAGGGTTATCTAACCCACCAATTCTTTTGTATTCCTCAGGAAGTCTAAATGCCCATGCTCTTGCCGCTGCTCACACGAAAAACCCAACAAACGTGTCCTCTCAGCAGTCTTCGGTTTTTGAAGATGCACAAACTCTTAATGATATAAATCTCCAAAATTCTCTCAAAGGATCCGTTTCCCTTACACTGCCGACGACAGCGCTTTCTTTGTCCAATAAAGAAATGACCACGTTGCAGCTCCCTAATGGCATGAAGTTTGAAATTACAACAAATGCTGGCGTGACCCCAGCTTCAGTATTGAAACTGCTTGGCATAAATACTGTATCCAATGATTTGCCCCGTACATCAGGCTCAGAAACGAACCAGTCATCGGTGGACTCTCTTTTTTGGCCCCTACAAGTTCAACCACCCGCTACAAACGAAGTATCTCATGTTGAAGGAACATATCCTAATTTAATGGCTTCCCCGCGGAACGAAAATGACACCAGACCGTCTTCAGTTGCCAACAGCTTAGATCAAGCTGAGATAAGTCGACCGATTCGATCAGCGTCGTCGGTTTCATCGAGTTCATCAATTTCCCAGACTGCCGGCAAAGAAACTACCTCCGGCTTTAAAGACACCCGCCTTGATCCAATTGAACAGTATCGTATGCGTTTGGAACGAAAACGTGCGCGCAACAGAGATGCAGCTCGGAAGTGTCGAGAGCGTAAAATCAGACTAATAAAAAGTCTGGAAAAGGATGTTCTTCATCTTTCTGAAGAGAACAAAACATTAAGAAATCGCCTCTCACGGAGTAAATTCGAGGTGGAACGTCTGAAATTATTTGTCGCTAATCATCTTGAAAAAGAATGTTCTGCTATCTCGAGTAAAGTCGTCTAGGTTAACTTCGGTAGTTTATTTTTTATAGTGGCTCCTCACTTATTTAGAGTACTCTCCAATCTGCAGGAGGCTTCGCGTAATAGGCTATCTTTTTACCCTGTCTCTTGTTTCTACAATGGGGATTATAAGCGCCGCCGTATTGAACTGCTTGATCTTGGCGACTTCGATACCTTCGTTGTGGTTAACGGATTGTCGCATGCGATTTCATCATTGCTTATCATCCCCATGATATTCTCCATAATAATTTAAGCTTGAAGATTAACCCTCATCTTGTCTATCCATGTACCATTCACCTGCGCACCATTATTGTCTTCCCGTGCACAAATTCATCTACCTCACTTCGGAGCACAACAATTAGCCCTAAGCGGTCTGCGTTACATTTCAGAGTTTCATTAACCGTTGCTGACTATCATATTTTCCTCCGAGGATTTTCACGCCAACATATTTGATGGTGGTGCATTTCTTGTTGTGATCGACTGCTATTGTACCCTGTTCATCTTGTCTTTCTAGTCCCCAAAATTCATTTTCGATTAAACCTATTTGTTTTCCTCAGTTATGTTCACTTCAGGGATTTTGAAGATTGTTAGCAGTTGCTCTGTTCAGTTTAGGTTAGGAATGGTGTTTCTAACCGATAACCACGAAAAATCAAATGACGTTTCAAACATTTTTTTACTGCTCTACGTTTCAACCGTTTCGGATGGTCTCTGTCGGGAGAGTTGTAATCGAAAAGGGATTTCGATAGCAATGGTCTTTTTTCTTCTAGCGATTTATATTTGTTGGATCGACTAGACCTCGTTGTCACGTGAGCGTCATGGGCTGAATACTCTCAAATTTACCGAAGTAAAATAGATTATTTCGAATGTGTGTGACTTCAATCGACGACATTACTTTTTTGAAAATGATGTTATACTCATGGCCTAATTCCCAACTCGAACCCTTAGCTTTTTGTCATGCGACCACTGATACACATGTAGGCTTGATACTGCAATCGGTTTGCTGGAGCCCAAACAAGGGTAGTCGAAACAACGGGGATTTTTGTTTGAAGCCACATGATTGGTCATGAAAACGACGAAGTAGCGAACAAGACTTGTTTTCTGTGTTTGTAAAGTCGAAACTTAAGCCACCCTCTGTGAATAAGGAAACTTGCGTTTATTAGTCTTCCTTTCAAGGGAGATCCCATGGCCGAAGTTATCTCAAGAAAGCTCAAAAAGTCAGTCGAAACAACCTACTTTGCCGCTCAATTGTGCGTGAGTTTCCGTTCAACACCCGTTATCATGTCACAACTCAAAGACAAACTTCCATTGTTCTACAACCAGCTGTTGTGTGTACTCATTTGTTTGCTCGTGTCGAGCATCATACATTGGTCGTACTACAAGGCGATTGTCTGATAGAGTGCGTGAACATCATCCTGCGTGGTTGAACAGTGGTGTGATTAAAACGATTTCAAGCGCGATTGTTGCTCATTTGACCGACTCTAATCATTCTGTCAGTAAGAAAGACGCTTTTCAGATTGTCTACCGAGTGCCAAGGAATCGATCAAAAATGGTGAGATTCCGAATGTTGACCGTTGCCGAGGCCATTAGTATCCGATTGCGCTCAGAAGAAGTTCGTGCGGACACAATCTCCCCTGGCCCACAATCAATCAAGCCCACGATTTGGAACAGTGATTGCGTAACTGATAACAAACACGCCGTCCATAACCTCTATTGACCGTTTTTCTGACTCACCCCAGTTACTGTTGTAATTGGCCTGATGATCAAACACAGAAAACTAGTTTACTGATGGGATTTGGTTAATTTCAAGTTGAACGTCACCCACAATTGATCGCAGCTGTCGCTGACAGAAAACTAGTCTTGTTCGCTGCTTTGTCGTTCTCATGATTTCAGTGGGTATTTTCGAACGAATTAAACACTCCAATTATCCGATCGTATGATTGATATTGGATTCTTCACCGGTGTGCTCTGTTTTCTTCCAAGTTACGAGGGGAGTGTTCGTTTGCTAGTTTCTATTTAGCTGGCAACGAATAGCCTGGATGGTTAGATTTATGAAAGAATTTGGAGAAAATGTTTCCATTGGTTAACTATGGTGTTTGTATTGTGAGACTGGGAGTGAAGAAGACGAACTATCTTACTTTTCTTCATGTTTTGCGAGGCTCAAACATGATCATTTCGGGTCGCACGTTTAGGAATCAGTCAAATGAAAGGCGTTGAAGGGCTGATCGATCGCTACACTGATCATCTCTTGTCTCGCACGTAATGCGTACCGACCTAGTGGTTTGATTCACTGCAAACATCTGCTGAAACGGGTTGTTGTTTCTCCTCGTGTTTCTCATTTGTACTTTACGATCCCGTTGATGTTGTTTCGAAATGGGCCCGTTTATAACCGTTCAAATTTCACGCAACTACAATTACAAGCGTAAACTCCTCGGTTACCCACCAGAATATAGTTGATTTCTGACAACTTCCGTGAGTGTAGTCGTAAAGAGCTTCCGAGGGTATTTTTAATAATGTTGCTTTATAAACCTTCGGCTGAGTTGGATTTGGTTTTGCATTCTTCCTTTCTAACAGTTTCTGTGAAAATAATCTGTAACTCTATGTTAGTATCAGTTGTTCACCTTAAATCGTGGACAGTATTCACCTTGAAACTCTAAGTCGGCCGCAACACTTCTTCAGTGCTTCATTGATTACTTCCAGTGGTCAAACGTGAATCCACAGCAATATGGTACTGACACTCATGGGCATTTTATTTGTGAATCTGTGTTTATGTACTTGGAATCCTGCGTACACAGTTTTATGCTTGAACATCGGACAGTTTTAAAATTTGCGCCTGCTGATTTAAAAGTGGGTGAGAAGAACACAAGGTATCACGGTAAGAACTCCGTTGATTTTAACCATGAAGGCTTTTCTGGTCACAGGTAAGTCTCATCAGTTGAGCCTCGGCGAAGTTCTTCCGATCAGCGTCAATACTCTAGTCATCTATGCCACTTCCAGCCTAACCCAGATCGTACGAAAAGTCCACGACACGGTAGACGACACATTGTCATCCACGCAGCATCCGTTAACGATGAGATGACAATTTAGCAAAATGGACACGCTTCCAAGATGTTAGACATGCGTTCCGAAAACGTTGATCTCATCATCATCATATCAGCCATGAGCCTGACCAAAAGGTACTGTGGCTCGGGCTGCCGCTCACCTCAACAGTGACGTGGAATATCCTAGAAGAAAACGTTACTAAGAAGGTTGAAAATTAATAGAAGTCTAAGCAAAAGAACTAGAAATGGTATGGATGCAGGTACGCCATTGACTGCGACACGCCGCCATCTCGGATAGCGTCTCTAACCAGCGGTTTGAGTGATCACGAGGACCCCATCCAGGCAGGCGACACCTACCCACTTTACTCAGTGGAGCAGTCAGGGTTCTCATATTTCGTGACCACGTTGTCGCTTGACCACCACGTGGTTTCACCCAACTGTTGGTGGTCTCAGTATATAATGCCCGGTACGGTAAACGCTCAGCTGGCATGCGGAGTACGTGACCTAACCATCGCAGGCTGTGCAACGTGAGTAGTTGACCGATTCGATCCCGAGCGTTCCGGAATACGCGCCGGCGAACTGCCGCATTGCTCACGCGATCAGTCCACTTAATGTGGGCTAACTGGCGGAGACAACGATGGTCAAATACAGCAAGCTTGTTGATATCTTCCTTGCGAACAGGCCACGTCTCCGAACCATAGAGCAAAACAGAACGCACACAAGCATTATATACTCTTCCTTTCAGCGACAATCGAACGTCTTTTCGACGCCACAGATGACGCAGGTTGGCAAAGGCAACTCGTGCCTTTGCTATCCTCGTTGATATCTCATCAGCAATATTACAAGCTGACGAGATAATGCTACCCAAGTAGGTGAAACTGTCCACAGTCTCAAGCGGATTACCTGCAATAAAGAAAGTAGGAGTGGAAATGCCCCAGTCTTGAAGTAACACTTTGCACTTTGAAGGTGCGAAGCGCATTCCATACAAACCAGCCCGGTCATTCACCTTGTTCAGCATGGTCTGCATGTCTTCGGCAGAGGGGCTAAGTAAGACAATGTCGTCCGCGTACTCCAGATCGGTCAACCGAGCGCCAGGAAGAAGCTCAACACCAAGTTCACTGGACTCCTTAAGCGCATCCTTCATTACCTTACACAATTTCTGTTGTTTCCGTGTTAAACTTATATATATATATATATATATATATATATATATATTCATTCTTGGTGGACGGTCTAGAGTGCAGCTCTGTCGACTGAACTAAAGGCTTACCCGATGTGTAACTTGACAGCAAATGTGGGCCTTCTGTATGAGTGGCGGACTTCAAGCATATAGAGTTGTGATCGCTGCAGCCGTGACCAGAGCGAAACTTAGCTGACATCTCGCGTATGTTGTTCGTGCGTTTTGGTTCAGTTCATGAAGTACAGTGACTGCAAGGAGCTTTGATGCTAAAGGTATTAGGCTAATCCTTGGGTGATTTGCGTACGAAGTGAGTGAGTCCTTTTGTAGAATGATGATGATGTTGATCAAACCTCGATCATTTGAAACGGCTTGTCTAACCCAGAGTTTCTGGAACATACCCGCTAGCTTTTTGACTAGGGTTTGACATTCATCCTTAAAAAATGCTAGTGAGTCCGTATGGTCAGGATGTTTTGTGAAGCTTTAGGAACTTGATCCCAGGTAGGGCCTTTATCTTCAAGGCGGAGAAATGTCAACAGAACAGTGAGCAGAGGAATGCTCGAAGGCTTAGTCGACGGCGCGAGTGGTCAGTTAAACTGCTGTTGGAAATGCTCAGCCTAGCGTCCTAAGTACTGTTGTAGATTGGTCGTCTGTTTCCCTCGAAAATTTCATCACTCACACCCGGCTTCCTGCTACCCGTTGCTTGGGTGAGGCGGAAAAGCCTTAAAAAATTCCCGACAACATCGTTTTGTTTCATCTCGGTAGTCCGGTATATCCACCAAGCTTCACGATCTTGTTATAATTGTTTCCGGAGTTCCACGCGAGTAGCCTTGCGGACTGACTTACATCCACTGCTGGGTAGACTATTCCAGAGAGCGTCAAGACGTTTAAATGGTCACACAGATACCCGGCCGTTGGTAGCTGAACAAAATCGTACCGCACAAGATAATATTACTTACGTGTGCGTAGCGTATGTCCAGTGTGCATCGATGTCGTCAGGTTGGTGAGGTCCCAGAATAGGGACAATCGCACTTTGGTATGTGCACGATGCTTGTGACTGTTAGTTTAGATACGTCAATTTGTGTTTGACAAAGAAGTGGCTTCCCACCAAAACGTAGGATGAACTTGGCATATCAGTGCATGGTCGGAATCCAGCCACGTGTTCCAGATTTACTCAGTCTTGAAAGCAGCCACGTTATGGATGGTTATTTAGTCGATCTGAATGCTCGGGTCTCCAACGGACACTGCAATGCCTGTGCGCCGAGCGGTATACAGATGGTTAGTGAGTTGGGGATAAAAGTCATCTTGGCATCTGGATTACAGTCTATGAGTGCATATGCCACAGCATCAAACAGACTGTTTGTGATGGGCGCCTCAGGATATTCTGACCGTACCTTCGTGTCTGACAGTGAACAGACGGCTTCTGATGCACAATGTACGCGCATGTTTGAGCAATCGACGTAGATTAAATTCACATCACTGCTGGAACCTTGGGGTGATGTTTTAGCAACACAACAGCTATGGGTGACGAAGGTCCCCAATGTACGTGCCAGAGTTGCTTGTTGATCCAACTGCATGTGTTCGAACACCGCAGGTGACAAGCGTAACTGGTGTTTGGGGGACAAGGAAATCACCGTATTGTTTGACCTACTATTGTTCTAGTTGTGGCTTTTATCACGAGCAGCAAGAGAGGGAAATCTCTGATATGTGTCAGAAAGCAAGACTGAAGAGTCACCAAGTGAAATTCACCTATCCATCAATGGGCAAATAAAACACTGTTTTGATCCCGTTTACCACTTCACAACTGAGAGGGGGATTACCTCCCAGTTACCTAAGTCGAAGGAGAGGTTGACTTGAGGAACCCCACCCTTAGCTTTTGGTCCAGATTAAAGCTATCCCACTGGGCGACATTGTGCAGCTCGCAGTTCGTATTCCATCAGGGTGGAGGTGGGGTGGACAACAGCAGTTCGGCTCATAATCCCTTCTGATGAAGTCCATCCATCATGGATTCTGTGCATGAGGTTGCAGCAACAGTAGCGCAGTGGTTCGAGGTTTAACCAGGCAAGGTGGATCTGGTGTAGTAAGTCTGCCCAGCCGGCGACATCAAGATTAGCAGGATTGTAGCGACGCTTGCCTCTTGTTGTCAAAACACCTGTGACCGAATTGCTGTGTTCCTTTCGAATGATGCCCAGCTATTCGAGGATCTCAGCACACCTTTCGTGTTCATTTCTGCTGGTGATCGCCACAGTGATTCATACCCCTTCTACGAGAGTTGCCCATGGTAGGAGGGGACTGCGGATGTCTGTGCCCCATACGAAAAGCACGCCGGATAGGTGACATACCGTCCGGATGGAGTAACATGAGCAATGGCGTAGTATCGTGAAAGAGCTTACGTAGCATTTTGTAGCAGACATTATGATAGCTGAATGTGTAATCCTGTGGCCGGTACTTGGCAGAACCAGGAGGGCATCAGAAGCTAGATGGACCTGATGTTAGACCTTTTAGAACCGCACGACAAACATTCGATGAGTATCTTGCCAACTTGAGAAAGCGAGATGGATGCTGCATTTGTCGATCGGCACCAAACTAGGCGGCGCTTGTATTTTGCTGAACATCGTGTCTCCCGGGTTCAGCAATGAGATAGGATGTTTAATGACATGACAAATCAATTTGTTTGGGAATGATGTACAGGACTACTGTTGACACGACCTCTGAGGGAATTTACTATGTTGCAACAAACTGGCAAGTGATGATTTGAGAGTGTAGCTCCGGTTACCAGTTTGTATCAATTGGCAATCTTAGACGGACCTCCTAGTATCCCAGGCTGTAGTATTAAGTTAAAGCTGATTCTACTCCCCTTCATAGAACCGTCATTGAATGGGACTGCTCCATGTCCATCGCAGCGTACACATCGTACCAACCGAAAAGGCCATTTTTTGGATATAATTCAACCTTTTTAACGCACTGTATACATTCTGGATCCAAACCACATTTCAGACCGTGAGCTTTACCAGTGTGTATAAACGTGAAAATCTATAGTTCAGTGGTGCAGTTAAGAGGGGTTTGGAAACACTAATCGAGTACTGTCAATCCTATTGTCTGTACATCGTTTATCAGAAGCACATCCAGACTATATTTGAAAATCTTCATGCCTACGGGAGGAAGTGCGTCTTACTGGCCTCCTTCGCAAATGAACCATCCTGGGTGTCTTGTTTGTTTTGTCATGGTGATTATTGTTAGGATTGTGAGTAAAACACTTTTCCAAACTGATGGTGGAATATTTCGAAAAATCCTGGATGATACCCATATATTTTTGTGTGTGCGGTATAGTAAGGAGACCAGCCGAAAATAGGATATATTTACGGTCCAGTTGTGGGGTGTATAGTCAAGAATATAACGTAAAAAATGGAGGGTGGTTCTAAAAAGAAAATCTGTCTTGCATATCGCGCAACCATCCTAAGCTATCGCAATGGTAAAACAGGCTTCTGAAGATGTTAGGTCTGGGTGGATTACACAATAAGACTGGAAGCACATATCTTACAGAACAAGTGTCCGAGACTGAACTGTTTGAGGCATGAATTGAGTTAGAAGGACTGTTAATTACTATAGACTATGCTTCGATGCAAAATGTTGTTAATAAAGATGTTGACTTATGCACTAGTTGATAAGAGGTTCCAGATTACCAGGCGTTTGTTCGGAAACTCGGTAGGTCAGTAGAGAGCAGCCTCATCAACGGAAGAATGCAGGTAGGTTTTGAAGTGTTATTAGTAAACAACAGAAGTAGAATGGGAGCAAGTTCATTATCATCCATCTTATGATGGTTAGAAGTGGCTCCGTCGATGGAACTGCGATTACGCACAATTAGTTCTGGTTCGAGTTTGTATTATGCTGACTTTATCAATGAGGTTTTACGCCTTGAATTTGCCGAGGGTAATAAAACAAGTTTCTCAAGAGAAGTTCATACTAATCGGTCATATCTAAACTAATTTGTATTAAGATCATCTTGATTGTCGTTAAGTAGCTCGTTGTCATTCATGTGACGTTGCGTATGCATGTTGCTTCGACTAACCGGGCAAAAGATTCGAATGAAGTTCACAGATTAGAGGAAACTGTTAATACCTGTGTACATCTGAATTTGTATTAGATGATTATGGAAGGTGGACAACGGTGGTCGGTCCGATTTGAGGAGTTCTCGCGGTTGAGAATATGAGAAACGACATTTCAAAATGAATGCTGATAAACGAAATAACTTGATCATCACAGCTGCCAGTTCGGGGGTAGGTCCCTGGAATCACGGAAGGCATATTGTTAGGGTCTGGAAGCATTCTGATATCCAGTTTCACACCAACGTTGTTTTGTGGGTGTCGCCTTACTCTCTTTTACAGTTGTGTCATTTTTTGAGGTGTATGCGCAGTTGAGCGGCCCACTGTGAAGCCAAGACCAAGGCCGGGCTGCGGCCGATAAATTTTGTAGTACAAAGCCAGAGCCGTATTTATAATCAGCACCCGTATCTACTGATCAACTTGTCCGCCTATCTTCTTTGGTGGATGTCTTGTTTGTTGGCATGCATTTGTTCTGTGTCCGTAATGTTGATTTTTAATCCAATGATGTTACTTGGTTTGTTGTTCGTTTCGCTTGTGCCAATTGGCTGCGTAGCATTAGTCCTCATACTTAATCAGACCAATCAATGTAGTTCGTTATTTGGTCGTTATATCACATGTGATTATTGACCGGTATGTCTGGCTTTACTGACTACTTCGAGACTGCGTCTGTCCGAGCCATCAATCAGTTTCAGTTACCATTACAGGCATCTCAACGTTGCTTGTTTTGAAATTACACATGGGGATTGTATGAACTATGTTCCATTTCTTCTCTACTTACACTAAAGCTTCTTCCATGGCTGTACATCAGTATTCACCACTCGATATACTGTTGTCAGTACTATTGAAGGTTGGTAAACCTCGTTGGGCTTCAGTGTGATTAAACTGGACTTCATTAAAACACGGTTGGTCCGGAGTGCTTAGTGGCATACATAATGTAAGAAGTTAGAGTTATTCATACCATTTTTTTTATTCTTTCGCTTAGTTTTGTTTCACCCTTTTTATCCTTTCCGATAAGTCTCTTCTTCTAGGTTATTCCAAGTCGCTGTTGATATGAGCGACGGCCGGAGCCACACTGTATTCTGGTCATGCTCATGACTGTTGTAGATAGATGATTGGTGAATTTAAAAACGAAATTATTTCCGCTTTGTTGTTATCATAAAGGTTGGATGCGCCGACAGTGCAACCGCATGGACGCGTGGTAAACAATCAATAAGCCTTCAAATGGCCAACATTAGGATTTAACTGTGTTAACGTGTAACGCAGTTGGTGCAGACTGTTGGCACATCTCCAACGTTTCAGTATGTTTAGATTGCTCTTGATCACACTAGTTCGGTCGTAACCACATGACTGTTAAAACCTATAGTTTAAGTCATCCAGGGCAACGATGCAAGCCGATATGAATTTCAACCCCATCATCATCTAGACTTTAACGGTGATTTTATTGTTGTCTTGTTTGTTAGATGAAATCAAGTCAATAGTTTGTTTTATGCACTCCGAAAGGTGTGTTTTCCGTTTCTGACATACTCACTTCTTCAGTTGAAGGACAGTTAAGCAAGTGAACTTGTGTTGTGTTACCATAACCCTTATGGGAAAGTTGTAAGATTACAATCGGTATCAGTTTAAAAAAAAATAGTCTGTTGGTTCAGTTTCATCGTCAGCCAAACAATAAGAAATGTGAACATGAATTGGTAGATACCATATAATGAGAGAATAAGAACAGGAAAATGCTTTAACCCTGTAAAACACTGGGACCAGTGGTGAGTGACGATGATGTCTGACCAACAATTGGGATAAGTCTGTTTCGATTCATAGGGTAATCGCTCAAAAGACCCATAGTTGATGTTTGGATACTGAATTCGCTGAAGATGTGGAACGATGTCTCATTATCGATGCTTCCAAGCGCGTCTGAATCGCCTATAGTTGTAGAATTCTCGCGAAAAGTTGACAGAGTGCAATGAACTGGTCATTCAAGAATATCAAGGATTGAGCCTCAACGAGGATAAGCATTGCCTAGTACTCATAATGTTTGCTTGAGTTTTAATTCGAGCGAGAATAAGTTTTTAGAAAACTTTCGATGCTACAGGCATACCTTTTGGAAATCAGAGCAGTGCGTGCTGTTCAACAACCAATGATTTGTGTGGAACACTGGATGATTAACTCTCATAAGAACTTCCGTAAAAACGATTGATAATGAGCCGTCCAGTCCGTTTTTTTAACGGCATAAGTTCTTTAGAAACAGCTGAGCTCTCAACAGGAGTAGATGGATTCGCGAAACAGGAAATATCGGTGTGGCTAAGATGGAATTGTTTGCTGTCCTGTTAAAATTACGATCGGGGTCTTCGACGTCCGGTCGTCAGTAACAGATGAGCTCAAAACGGACGAGAGTATCATTTCCCGAAGGCTACTGTAGTTTCTGGAAGAAAACTTCCGAGTCTAATTCTATGATTCCCGCAACAAGTGAGGATCTTGAAACGTGGTGTGGTCTTCTTCGTCCATCAGCGTTGGTTTAGAAATGCTCACAGCATGAGTGCATATGCACAGTTCTTGTATGTATCGACTAGGTTTTTCTGTGTGCACAGTCAAGTCAGCATTGGCTTGGTTATGCTAATCGAAAGGTGTTTTTATTCACCCTCCAGGTCACGTGTAATTGTTATGATGCCAGTGTATTGTTTTCAGATAAAAATCATCTTCACGAACTTTGTGGTACTGTAATGATCCAAGGTGTGCGAACACTTCGTACCCATAGCCAGTGAATTGAAGGCATTGCTTGTATCCTTTTGCTTAAATTCATCTGCATCTGCTTGAAGTTATCAAACAGACTGTCTTACACGTCAAGTACACCAGTATACCAGGCAGTTGTAGATTTTGTCGACTGAGAGTTTTGGTCGAATAAGTGAGCGTCATCTTTTTGTCACAATCTATTTCTATACATTCGTTTTCTATGCGTACACCCTTTCAGTCGATGCTAAGTGTACGCGGACATGCATGTCGAAACAGTTTGATTTCGATGCCTTGTATTTTGGATGTCCTTCAATCTTTGTTTTGTGTTTGCTCTTATGGGCTCTACCCTGCTTGTATCGCGAATTTTTATTCTGTCCAACTTTTAGCACCGAATAAACTTAGGTGAGATCCACTGGCGAAAGTTCTGGCCTTCGGTTGAATTTCAACCGGTTGCAGGAGCTGTATGTTTGAGCAAACTGCTCTTCTGTTTGTGACGTCCATCTCCAGAATTATTTGTAAGAACAGCTGAAGTTCAAAAACTGTCGGTGATCAAACGGAGACCGATCAGCCATGATAACTGTGACAGCACGGAAGCCACTAGTTTCAAGCTGCTTGCGAGGAAGCTATGACACAATCTACTTAAAACGGTTTATCTAATCCCACCAGCAGGGTTAACTATCTCTCGTCATGAAATATTCATTCTTACGCTTTGTGTGGTTTTATCCGCAAGTATTGCCTTGTTTCCTGGTTGATTCTACGCATTTTGGACAACAGTAATTCACGCAATTATTCCTTCTAGTTGTATGCTTTTCGCGGTAGTTTTATTTCAAACGCTACAGACCGTTTTATGTGTCCGGTTGTTTGTTGAGCTTATCATTTGGATAGAAAACAGTTCATTGCCAAACGATGTCCATATATGTTTAAGGTTTATCTACGTAAACCATCAACTCATGCTAGTAATTCCACAAATATTCATATTAATCTCAGTTACGTGGCAGATTGGTTGCGGCATAGTGTGATAGGTAGGTAGATTAGAATTGGTTCAAATTTATTTTTCATAAGTAAAGCGATCGTGTGACAAAGTCGCCATGAAATGCGTTCAACGAGATGTAAGGCCAAATTACAGTGTCATGGTTGATTGCACCACAGTCACAAATTTCGAGTGAAATTGTGCGAACAACGTTATGCAAAAGCTAGTTCTATAACATGAATGCCTTTTTTTCATCTCGCGATCTTTATGGTCGTGAAGTATATCAAGTAATTACAGCATGCATTCCGAGCAGCTTTCATGCGCTTCTTTTGCCAAAAATCGGTGTTTACATGATTGTTTGAAACTAGCTCCGTCTTTCTCAGACCGCCACTGAGTTCCCAAGTGATCATAGATACGAACCAGCAGAAATCTCCTAGTACAGATGATGTGTTACATCTACTAAACATGTGTGGATAGTGTGGTCAAAAATAGACGTAGAAAAAGGGTTAAACATTTTCATAGTAAACTTCTCTTTCCATAATGTAGAAAGCACACTATATAACTGCATGTGGTATGCGCTGCACTTATGTTTTTAGCATCCTTTTCCACGGTTCTGTGTACCTCACAACCTTCTCATTTCCTTCGTGGTGATCCCGTTACTCAATATCTATCAAGCATGTCATTTGATGACTTCCGTCGATTAGCACTTTCACATTTCAAATGACTTTAAATAATTTTTATAAATTCTTGGAGAAAATAGTCTTACGAACTCATCGTCCCTTCTGGCGTAAAATCGCTGTGGTTAACTTATGTGAGTAGTACAATCGATGCACTGTTATTTACTAGAATGGCTTCCGTTCCTTTTTGTACATAAATAACAACCAGTCCGACCGCGATAAGTTTTTCCTGAAAAGCGATGTCCACAATGCCGTATGTTTAACGCTAGGTATACGGGAAAATTTATATCCTTAAAGAATGGACTTAGTCAAAACTAATCATCTTTATATGTACACCGTAAATGTACAACTTGCAGGTTTAGGCTTCAGCTACTCCGATTTCTCCTTGTTAAAAAGTTGCGATTCTTCGACACGGAAGCAGCAGTAGTTTTAGTAACTGTTATTAACCTTAATGCTTCCAGGATTTCAAGGACTATTTTGCGAACAAAGGTTGGAGAACGAAAGGATCCTACTGGTTTCAGATTATCGATTTTTACCATTGTATGATTGAGTTCTGCCTGTTACCTACCGGTTTCAACGGCTCGCAATCTATACCGGAGTAAGCACATCCTCCTTCTGATGATTTTTGAATTTAGAAGCCCAGAAACTGTTTCGGATATTGTCATAGTTTCACTTGTTATTGCCTGTTCTTATAGTACTGTTCTTCAAGTTTTCGTCAATATTGGATGTTCACATTTTTAGCTTGATTACAACTTTAACGCGAATACTCAGCAGAATACCAAAGCCTTTGTTCTCACTGCTGTTCTAACGACTGCTTTTGAGCGCTCCACTGTGAATGCATTGAAGTGGGCCCCTCATCAATGTACAGGTAACACTGCCCAAGCTTCAGTGTTCGTGAGATTGCAGTACGCCGAGAGCCATATCAGATCCAGACTTGGCAGCTGTTGCCGGCTGCCCTGTCAATATTTGGCCATGTGTGTGTGAAGGTGACTGTTGGCATATCATGCGAACGCGCCGTTTTTTGGAATGTGCTTGAGACCGATTGCGTATTCATAATACCAGAACAGCATGTGAACAGTCCGTATTTGTGTTTATTAGTGACGTTTCACTTCTGACGCAAAAGCTGGTCTGAGGAAGATTCTGTGTCAGAAGTGAAACGTCACTAAAACTACCGATTTTTCACAGGTTGTTTTAAAAGTTAGGATGCCTTTTTTGCCGTATGCCGAGTGGACAAAGCCGCGTGACTGAATCATGTGATCCAGGCATGGAAGCAACGACTTACGTTGACGTCCCCTTTATTAGGGCGCAAAAAAAATACGCAGCATCGGCCGCGGTTCGGGTGATAGCTGAGGGCGTTCAAACCGGCGACAGGAGTGCTTAGGTTTTTGTTGAACAGTCCATTGAGACGACAGCATACAAAACCCGGATCGAACAAAAAATACAAAGTTTATGATTTGGAAAGTACTTTCTTTAGACGATGAACAGGAACAAAAAAGCAATGTATCCCCTGGAGGGCGGTTCCGTCTAGTGATCTTACGTATAGTGTAGTTACACACTTATACATCAGTTGTTTGTTTGCAAGATGTAGACGCGTCGACGTTAAATGTTTGGGTATGGAAAGATGTTTTTTTTAATGACTGGATCTCATTCACCGTTTAGTTTTCTAATTAAGGTGTGCTCTTCCCTCCATTAGTGGATGACAATGGAGAATGGGGCTGTGCCATTAATGCGGTGCTGTATACGATGGTAACGATGTGGTTACATGCGATAGATGGGAAAAACTATCGATCAGCAAGTCATAGAGGGCTATTTGCGATTCGGCAGTACGGCTGACCAAAACCGGTGGACGAGCATAAACACGTTCAAGTACGTATGAAAAATACTTGATGCATCCATAACAAACTAGGCCTGTGTATATGCGGAAGGCCAACAGCGAAAACCATGCCCCCTGGCGAGAGCCATGTTCGATACGTACCTGTTAAGTGCCAGCAAGACACAGAATATGCCCACTTTTGTCCAACAGTGTAAATATTCACACGCATCCCTCAGTATTCTGTTCCAATTCTAATTAAATAGGAAATTTTGCGTTGCTCTTCTCATCCTCGTGTGACGCGTTTATTCCGAGTCAGATGAAACATACGGTTTGTACTCAGATGCACCTCTACTTGTCATACACTCTTGGATGAGGAATAATATCTTGATTTTAATTTTTGTCACCACCCTATACTGTGCATTCTTGAGACTGTGGACAGTTTCACCTACTTGGGTAGCATTATCTCGTCAGCTTGTAATATTGCTGATGAGATATCAACGAGGATAGCAAAGGCACGAGTTGCCTTTGCCAACCTGCGTCATCTGTGGCGTCGAAAAGACGTTCGATTGTCGCTGAAAGGAAGAGTATATAATGCTTGTGTACAGAGAAACACAACCGAAAATTGATTACTTTTATTTAATGGAGGATAGTATTCAGATAGTTTAAAAGGCGGACAGAACAGGTAAACGTTGACCTTTCACCAGTCATCCGTAGCACGCAGTCATCAGAAGAGAAATCACTCGAAAGTAAAGTTCCGAGCTAATTAGCGCATTTAGAAATGTGCATTGTGCTTGATCCACTGAGTACGAGGGTTGCCTGAGTAACATCCCCCATTAAGCTTCCATCTTTGCACTGAGTAAAATTCAGATCCAGAAATTTTGCTGTACGTGACATATTGGTGGTGGTGTTAAAATAAAATCTTCGGTTTGTTCAAAATGCACTGGGTCCAGTTCTTTCAAAATGATGTTGTAACATCCTGTTGTGTTCCAGTACCTCAAAGAGGTCACGAGAGTCGA